>PVIH01001199.1:0-179423 GCA_004025045.1 Sigmodon hispidus
TCACCTCTGGTCAGGGTTCGAATCCGCCCCTCATAGACCCCTGCAGTTAGTTTGCTCAGAACACTCAGTTCAGGGTCGCAGTAGGGCTCCTAGTAGATTCCCTGAGCAGCAGGGGCTGCGGGTGTGGCCAGGTGCAGAGTTCAGCTGCCCCTGCTCCAGAGTGCGCTGGGACGCCGCAGAGAGCACAGGTCCCGGTCATGAAGGTAGATTTAATAACAAGTATTTGAATACTATTTTCTTTTGTTGTGGTTTATTTTGTTGTTGATCTTTTTACTTCCTAATCAAAGCTTCCCCTCCCTCCATCCTCCACCACCTTCCCTCTATAGAATCTAACAAGTCCTCCTGAACTCTTGCTCTTCAAAAGCAGGCAGTCCTCCCCATGAGCATCAGCCAGCCAAGGTGTATCAAGTTGCAGTGAAACTAGGCTCCTCCTCTTCCTAGGCTGAATGAGGCAATCCCATTGGAGGAACGGTTCCAAGAGCAAGCAAAGGAATCAGAGAAAGCCCCTATTCCCACAAGAGGAGCAAACTACAAACTACAACATACATGCAGTCCCATGCAGGCTCCCTGGTTTTGGTTCAGTCTTTGTAAGACTCCGTGAGCCCAGGTTAGTTGGTTCTGTGGATTTTCTTGAGGTGTCCTTTACCCCTTGAGCTTGTACAGTTCTTCCTCTTTTTCTTCCAAAAAAGTCTCAGAACTCTGCCTAACATTTGAATGTAGGTCTCTGCATCTGTTCCTGTAATCTCCTGTCTGAAGCCTCTCTGATTACAGTTGGACTAGGAACAAATCTATGAGTATATCAGAATATCATTGTCTTTTCTTCCATTCAAGTTTGACTCTAAGTCTCTGGGGTATCCTGCCTCTGAGTCCTGGCCCTCAGAGGTGAACTCCCACTCATAGTCTGGGTCTCTAGGTGGGCCAATCATCAGTTGGTCACATTCTCAAATTTTGCTCCATCTTTACCCTAGCACATCTTGGAGGCCAGACAAATTTTAGAACTAAGGGTTTGTAACTGAGTTAGTGTACCAGTTCCTCCAATGGAAGACTTGCTTGGTTACAGAAGATGGCTGGTTCAGGCTATACATCTCCCCATTGCTAGAAGTCTTAGCTAGGGTCACCCTCTAGATTCCTGGGAGTTTCCTTTGCTTTAGGTTCTAGCTTATCTCAAAGATGTTCTAGATTCCAGTTGTCTCTCCCACTACTCTCTCCCACCATCCTCCCCCAACCTGATCCCTCCTGTTCCTATCTCCATCCGCCTTCAGGCTCCTCCCCCAAACAACTGGCAATATTGGAGGAAGACTCAACTTCAGGTGCATAAATTTGACTGTGAAGGGTAATAGAATGGACATTGCCAGTGACAACTATTTCCTTACATATTACAGTGAAAGCAGTAACCCTAATTTTATCTTCAGGGTCTTGGTTTTCATTTCTCATTTTTTTCTCCTAAGATTCTACTGACATTTAAATAGTTAGGGTTTTTGTTTTGTTTTATGTTTTGAAGGCATTCTAAAACACACAAGGGAGCTAGTTTGATTTTTTTTTCACTATCATTTTGTAGAATTGTATTTCATATAGAAGTTACTGCCTTGCTCTGGTAGAGGCCTGGATTGGAACAAGAGTACTGTAGCTAGCTTGTATGAGGATCTTGCCAACCCATAAGGAAGATTACAGATTAAAAAATCCACCTATGCAACAAGAATTTCTCAAATAAGGACAATGAAGACACTTTGACAACATTGCATTGGTCAAAACTTACCAGAATATTTAATACTTCAGAGTCAAAAATAAATAAGTAAATAAAATCAGAGATATCAATTCTGCCCATAAAGATTCTATTGAATCCCCACATCCTCTGCCTCATAAGGATTTTGTGTAATTTGTGTATATAATTACATGAACAAAACCAATAATCACTGTCACTTGCATTGTCCACATTCTTCTTTGTTATTTGTACTCAGCATATTGAAACTAGATTTTTGTGAAATTTTTAATAGATGGTTAATAGTGGAAGGAAGAAAATATCAAAAGACTCTTAATAAGATGACAAGCATGTGAGTTCCAAATAAAATGATGTTTATCTGTGTATGCACAATACGTTTAAGGAAACATAAATTATATAAGCAACATGCTGTATGCACAGAGAGCTCCAATACATATTTGGCTTTGCCCAAGTCCTACAACTTTACTTATATTCAAGATAGGAAAAGTTCAATAATGAGTTAATTATATAAGGAAACAGTTACTTTCTGTAAGAAATCACAGTTGTGAGCAAATTCACAATATCTACATTTATTTACTCATGTGGTCTTAAATAAAACTTTATTTGGAAATATGAGAAGTACAATTTAATAAACTGGTAGTCAATCCAAAACCCCAGAGAAGCTAGGTAACAAAGAAGACCCTAAGAGAGACATCCATGAATCCCATGGGAAGGAGAAATAGATAAGATTTCCTGAGTAAATTGGGAGCCTTGGAGGTGAGCTTAAGGGGATATAGGAAGAGAACACAAGGAACAGGAAGGTAGGGTTGGGTGAGTGATGGGGAGGGAGAACAACAAAATAAATATCTTGACAGATGAAACCATTGTTGGGTTAGAGGGAAACCTGGTGCTAGAAAATCTCCCAGGAATCCACAGGAATGGCCTCAGTTAAGACTCAAAGCAATAGTGAAGAAGGTGCCTTAATTGACCTTCCTCTGTAATTAAATTGATGACCACCCTAATTGTTATCATAGAACCTTCATGCAGCAACTGATGGAAGCAGATTTGGAGAACCACAGCTAAGGAACAAGCTGAGCTCCCAATCTAGAAAAAGAGAAGGGATTATATGAGCCAAGGGATCAAGAACATGATGGGGAAACCCACAAAGACAGTTGACCTATGCTACTGGGAGCTCATTGACTCTGGATTGACAGCTGTGGAACTTGCATAAGCACCATCTATGCCCTCTAAATATGGATGACAGTTGTATGGCTTGAGTAGTTAGTGAGACCCCTGCTAGGGGCGGATTATCCTTAGTGCATGAACTGGCTTTTTGGAACCCATTTCCTATAAAGGGATACCTTACACTGCCTTCATACAGGTTGAAGGGGTTTGTTCCTGCTTCAACTTGTTTTCCCAGACTTTCTTGACTTCCCATGGGAGGCCTTAGCCTCTCTGTGGAGTGGATGGGGATGGAGTGGAGGGAAGCTTGGGGGTAAGTGGGAGAAGGAAGGGGAACTGTGGCTGGTATAAAAAAAAAATCTTAAAGAAAAAAATGACAAAAAAATAATCTGGTACTAACAAAAATTTAATTATATAAGCATATATACATGTACGTATTTAGAAACAGTTACCTAGGAAGTTCAAATATAAAGTAAATGTAATTTGAAATATAGGCAATGGATATTCCAGAGTTGAAATGAGCATAGAGAATTTGTGTTTTGTTTAGCTTCTAACTACAGAATAGCAAAGAAGTTTTGTTTTGTCTTAACCTAATTCATCTTCTACTATATCTGAGATATGAGTTCTCAGGGACATTCACAAAGAATGACTCTTAGTCCTTACTCTATATAGCATTAACATATGGGTATCTTTGATTTGCATTCCAGATGTATTCCTAAGACATTCTTCTGAGTCTTGAATTGGGAGAGGATTGTATTCCTCCAAATCTCAGTGGTTAGGACAAAGATAAAAGGTATTTTTCAAGAAAAGTAATCAGCATGAGAGAAAATTGCACCTCTCTGGGGAAAATACTAGGGCATGGTGCAAGAAATAGAGGGGAAGAGATCATGTGGGATCCGGAAAGAAGACACTGGCAACAGCATGTGCAAATCAGTGCTGAAGCCAGAAGGCACTTAGGAAAAGCTGCTTGATGGCATTTTTTTCTAAGAATCTCATCCCTCACTTTAAGGAAAAACACTTAGTTGCTGAGTAGTTTGTCTCCAAATGAACTTGGGGGGTTTCTGCTGGAAGAATATAGCTGACAAAGTTGTCTGAGAATGCACTATAAAATAGCAAAGCTAAGTAGGGTGTCTATCGGCAGTCTATGAAATAATATGACCTCTTGGGTAAAGAAATTACAGATGAGAGAATTCCAGTTTCCTCAAGTATTAGCATCATATGCCTATTATCTAAGAAGCAAAATAAATCAACTCATAGTTAAGAGCCTTAAAACATACACAAAATTCTCATAATTCTGTAAGTCTGGTGGGCTTTGTTGGACTATCCTGAGGGGATTGAAAAATCAACCTGGACCATTTACACAATAGCATGAAGAAGTCCCAAGCTAGACCTGAATGTAAAAGATAAATTTATTCCTAACTGGTGCTTCAGCTGAGATGCCTAGTAATGCTGAACTCTGACTAGAACCCTTCAAAGCCAGCTACTCAGGCATCCTAAGTGTTAGTTCAGGGCTGCAAGAGAATATACTTGGAAGCCTTAAGCATCTTAGAGGCAGGGTGACCTGTGGTGCAATTTCATTTCTGTTGCAGTCTTTCACTCAAAAGTCAATAATACACATTCTGCATCACTAGAAGAAAAAGAGTAGTGCATGAGGCTGTTGTGGGAGGACCTGGCAGTAGCCCTCTTTGGAAGTGATTTAACACCCTAATCCCTGACTTCCTGTGCATACTTTACCATTCCCCATCCTACCTTCCAAGCCTCATTCAATTGTGTCATCTATTCAAAATAATAGGATTAGAGAATAATATGTATGTGTATATGGGCCTTGATATGTACCTTTCTTTCATCCAGAAAAGTATGAACTTAAAAGGCTATCTATCTGTTGTTCACAAGACACTTCCATTCAAATAGAGAAATCATTAATTCATAGGAGTTAACAGAGTTTAGCTATGCTGTATGTTTTCCCCTAGAAGCTAGAAATGGTGCTTCCTTTAATCCAATTATGCTATGTTGTGGAATTTCAATGACATTTTCCTATCTATAGCTCTGATAAAAACATCTTGGAATGTGGTTATATCCCTTCCTAGTATGCTTCTTCTAAAAAAATCATGTTTATTTGTAGCTCAGTTGGTACCACTTCAGTGGCCTTTTTACATTTTCACCTGTATTTATTGGATCAACTAGTTGCATATTTACGAAGAATAGGCCAAAGTAGCTTCTTTATTATGCAATAATAGCAACATATATTCACAGCATTCAGAAAGACCATCCCACAATACTTTCTCTCTACTGTCTAATCAAAAAGGAGCGATTCAATTTTAACATAGTAAAATTACATATAACAAGAGTTGTCAAGCAAGAATTATAGTTACAATAGCATCATTTACTTTAAAGATCATCTTTTCAGGAGTGCAAGTTGAAAAAGAAAACAGGATTCTACAACCCCTTTTCCAGCATACTCTCATATACATTAGTCATATACTTTCTGTTGCTGGGTGAAAGCACTGATAAAAAAGCAACTAGAACAGGTAAGTGTTTGCTTATCTTTCATTTACTTCATTAAAATCCATCATTGAGGGAAGCCAGAGAAGAAAATCAAAGCACGAACCAGGGAGCAAGAGCTGAAGCAGAGGCCATAGTGGAATATTGCTGATTGAGTTGTTCAGTTTGACTTCTTATCCACTCAAAGACCCCCTGAGCAGATATAGTATCACCCACAATGGGCTGGGCTCTGCTTTAATCATTAATCTACAGAATACTACAATAAATTTGCTTGCATGCTCATCTGTTAGAGGCAATTCCCTCTCTGAGCTTCTGTCTTCCAAAACACTAAGTTTTTGGCAAGATGTTAAAAAAAAAGGAAATTAAGATAGGAAGGAAGGAGGAAGAAAGGAAGCCAACTACTAATGCAACTACTCTTTCTGTTGATTATTATCTATTACAATGACATTTATCATGGATGACTAGACATAAATTAAGTTATAGGGGACATTATTAAAATGCATTAAACTCAGAGAAGTTGATGGAACAATTATTAAAAAAAACTATTCATAAAACTCAGTTTGTAATTGATGTATGAAGTGGAAGAGCTGAGCTTTGAGGAAGTATGCTCTCAGCCAGTGGGGTCTGATATTCTCTTAAGTTAGTGCCAGAACTGAGATTAATTGTGGGACACTTACTTAATATTTTCTTATAGTTTGGTTGGTGTGACTGAGGATGGATCCTGGAATTCACTCTTCTTATGTTATATATGTTCACTAATATATGAGAGTAAAAGACACTGAATTTACCTATATTGTGTCTCATTACACACAGTGGTCTCTCAGTTTTTTATGTTGTAGTGCAATATATCCTTCTCTCAAGTTTCTCACAGCAATCTCCTGACTATTGTTCCAGGTTTCATAATGGCTTAGACTTCCATCTCAGCTTGAGTACTAAAGTCAATGTCAGGTAGTATAGGTTTGTGTTACATCACATCCCACTTTCAAATGCCAATTATAATCAGGCAACTACTGATCACTCAGGCAAGATTGAAGGTTTTAAGTTATGTAAAATATTTTCAGCCTCTTTCTTCACCTTCATTTCTAACCTCAAAGCCAGAGAGCTAAACAACAACAACTAGGTAGCATTGAGGTAGAATAGACAGAAAAAAATGACATAAGACAGATGCCTTTCTCCCATGGTAAGCTTTCCATTAACCTGAGATGATTTCTCCATCAAGTTTTAAAATGAAAAAGACTCTAGATTTCTAATATTACACTAGCATGACATAATTATGAATGAAAAACATGATATAACATTATTAACAGTTCTGGGACCTGTGGAATGACAACAGATTCTTCACTTTCAGAGGTAGGAAGGAATAAATCTCTCACTATTGTGCCCCATCGTGTGTCTTTCTAAAGGAATAGATTCACCATTGACATTACCCAAATGTACTCACAAATAATGGTCTACATGTCAATTTAATTTGTATTTGTGCTACTTACACAAATATTAGACATATTTCACAGTCATTTTGAAAAACAGCCCCTCCAAAAAAAATGGTCATATGAAGAAAGAACACCATGAGATCAGTTAGAATGTTTAAGAGCCTTTCAAGAGAAGAAAAATTTAAAATATGACAAAAGTATTAACAATAAATTGGTAACCCCAGAAAGAAGATGTAATATGTGTAGGTGGCTGGAGTACAAGCCTAATGGCCCCAGTTCAATCTTCAGAACACTTGTAAAGGTAAAAGGAGAAATGCTGGCTTTACAACGTTGTCTGCTGACCTCCATCATGTACTGTGGCATGTGTGTCCCATGTTTATTAATAATAATTTTAAATTAATACTCAAAAAAAGTATAAAATGGGTTTGTATGCATGTGCCTACACCATAGACACATAAAACAAAACAAATTGAAAATGGATTTGTTGACCCCTTCCTCTTGGTCCACACTAGGGATCACAGTCCTGGAAGCTTTCCTGGAGGCCTCAGCTTTCCAGGGAAGACATCACCCACAAACCACTTAACCTCTTTAAGCCTGTCCAAGAACTGTAGGTTTCTCCCCACTGCTGGGCTACATATCCTGGCCTATTACTTTACTTTTACTAGAGGGCAGACTGGATCTAGGAGTCCCAGGAAAGACACCTCCCATTACCAGCTAACACTTCTTAAAACCTGCCCAATAACCCAAGACTGCACACTCTCCTTTGGGCTCCATACTAGGGCCCGCAGCTCTAGAAGTCTTATGGGAGGCTAAACTGGTCCTAGGAGGCTAAACTGGTCCTAGGAAGCCCAAGTAAGACACTGCCCTCTATAAAAAAAAATTTAAAAAACTTCTTTAAGCATGCCTAACAATCTCAGACTACATATTCCCAGCTTCATAGCTTCATCTACAACTTCAAAAGAAGACTTCAGTTACTGGAAGCCAAGCTGGTCTTAAGGAGCCCAGTCTTTCCTCGCTCCCCAGGCTCCATACCCTGGTCTACAACTTATTTTATTAAGATAGGAACAGGATAGACAATAATGTAAGAATCTAATTCCTAAATACATACTTCTTTATGAATGAGGGTGTTCTTAACAGTCATTCCAATAGGGTGGCCAGAAAGAGTTTATGAGATCAGTAGCTGAGAACCATATACCCAAGGCCAAATAACAAAAAAGTCTTATTTGGTGTAGCAGCCAGAACAGTGAGTGAATGTGCATTTTTCTCTCAAATCTAATTGTTGAAAATTCTCTATTGATCTCTGTATTCCATTTTTAAATTAAATTATTTGTTTTTTTATCTTTACTCTCTTGAGTTCTTTATATATTTATACATCAGCCCTCAGTCAGATGTAGTGTTGGTAATGATCTTTTCCCATTCTGTAGAATGTTGTTTTGTCATATAGGTCATGTCCTTTGCCTTACAGAATCTTCTCAGTTTCAGGAAGTTGCATGTATTAATTGCTTCTCTCAGTGTCTGTGCTATTGGTGTTATATTTAGAAAGTGATATTTATGCCAATATGTTTAAGGATATTTCCTACTTTCTTTTCTATCAAGTTCAGTGTAACTGGGTTTATGTTGAGGACTTTGATCCACTTGATTGAGTTTTGTGCTGGGTAATAGACATGCATCTATTTGCATTCTTCTACATACTAATATCCAGTTATGTAACTAGTTGAAGATGCTTTTTATCTTCCATGGTATATTTTTTTGCTTCTTTGTCAAAAGTCAGGTGTTCATAGGTGTGTAAATTAATATCAGGGTGTTCAGTTCAATTCTGTTGATCAACATGTCTGTTTTTATGCCAATAACAAACTGATTTTATTACTGTAGCTTTATAATAGAGCTTGAAGTCAGAGATGGCGATGCCTTCAGAAGTTCTTTTATTAAATAGGATAGTTCTGACTATCATTTTTTTGTTGTTTTTCTTTATGAAGCTGAAGTATTGTTCTTTAAAAGTCTATGAGGAATTCTTTTGATGGGAATTGCATTAAATATGTAGATTGCTTTTAGCAAAATTGTCATTTTTCTATTATTATTCTATTTATTCAAGAGCATTGGAGATCTTTTCATTTTCTGATTTCTTCTTCAATTTTTTTTTACAACTTAAAATTCTTGTCATGCAGGTCTTTTATTTTTTGGTTTTACTTACCCCAAGATATATGATGTTATTTGCAGCTATTGTAAAGGGTGATGTTTCCATGATTTTATTTTCAGCCCCTTTATTATTTGTGTATAGAAGGGCTATTGATTTTTTTTAGTTCATCTTTTATCCTTCTACATTGCCGAGGATATTTATTAGCTGTAGTTCCATGGTAGAATTTTGGATTATGTTTATGTATGCTAACAGATCATCTACAAATAGTAATAATTTGACTTCTTCCTTTCCAATTTTTCCTCTTCCTCTCCTTTTGTTGTCTTATCACTCTTCCTAGAACTTTGAGTACTATCTTGGATAGATATGGGGAGAGTGGACAGTCTCGTTCTGATTTTAGTGGGATTGCTTTGAATTTTCCATCATTTAGATTGATATTGGCTGTTGGCTTGTTGTATATTGCCTTTATTATGTTCAGATATGCTTTTTGTAACCCACATCTCTCCAAGACATTTATTATGGAGGGGTTTTGGAGTTTGTTAAAGGCTTTTCAGCAGCTAATGAGATGATCAAGTGATTCTTTCCTTTAGGTCATTTATATGGTAGATGACATTAACAGATTTTCATATGTTGAACCATCTATGCATCTCTTGAATGAAACCTACTTGATCATGGTGGATGATTTATTGATATGTTGTTGAATTCAGTTTGCCAGTGTTTTGAGTATTTTTGCATCAATGTTCGTGAGGGAGATTGCTCTGTAATTCTCTCTTTTGACTGCATCTTTGTGTGGTTTGGGTATCAGGGTTACTGTATTCTTCAATAAATAGTTTGGCAGTGTGTCTTCTGTTTTTATTGTATGGAACAATTGGAGGAGTATTGGTATTAGCTCTTCTTTACAATTCTGGTAGAATTCTGCACTGAAATCTTCTTGCCTTCAGTATTTCTTTTGGTTGGGAGACTTAATAGCTGCTTCTATTTCTTTGAGGGTTATAGGGCTATTTAACTTGCTTATCTGGTTTTAATTTAACTTTGGTAAATGGTACATATCCAGAAAGCTATCCATTTCTTTTAGATTTTCGAATTCAGTGAAATATAGGCTTTTGAAGTTTGACATAATGATTCTCTGGATTTCTTTGGTGTCTGTTGTTATGTCTAATTTTTAATTTCTGATTTTGTTAATTTGAATACTCTCTGCCTTTTGGTTAATTTTGATAAGTGTTTGTTTACCTTGTTAACTTTTTCGAAGTACCAACTCTTTGTTTTATTGATTTTTTGTAGTATTGTATTGTTTCAATTTCATTGATTTCAACCCTGAATTTGATTATTCCCTGCCTTCTATTCCTTCCAGGTTCATTTACTTCTTTTTGTTCTAGAGTTTTCAGGTGTGATATTAAGTCACTTGTGTGAGATTTTTCCAAATTCTTTAACTAGGCACTTAGTACTGCTTTCATTGTATCCAATACATTTATATATGTTGTAGATTTATTTTAACTGAATTCTAGGAGGTGGTTCAGTTAAGAGCTGTTTAGTTTGCATCAGTTTTTAGGCTTTCTGAAGTTTGTATTGTTGAATTCTAACTTTTGGTCATGGTGGTCTGATAGGAAACAAGAGGTTAATCCCAATTTTTGTATCTATTTATATTTGATTTATGACTGTGTATGTGGCAAATTTTAAAGAAGGTTCCACGAGATACTGAGAAGAATATATATTCCTTTGTGTTTGGGTAGAAGGTTTTGTATATATCTATTATGTCCATTTGAGTTATAACATCTTTTAGATCTCTTATTTCTCTATTAAGTTTCTGTCTGGTAGGCCTGTTCATTGTTGAGAATAAGGTATTGAGGTCTCCCACTATTAGTGTGAAGGGTTTGATATGCTATTTATGTTTTAGCAATGTTTCTTTTACCTATGTAAAGGCCTTTTTTATTTGGGGCATAAATGTTTGGGACTGAGAGTTTATCCTCAGATATTTTTCCTGAGATAAATATGTAATGACCTTCCTTATCTCTTTCTAATAATTTTAGTTTGAAGTCTATTTTGTTAAATATTAGGATAGCTACCCCATCTTGCTTCTTTTTAAATCCATTTGGTTACAAAGTCCAATCTTTTACTCTAAGGTAATGTCTGTCTTTGTAGTTGAGGTGTGTTTCTTGTATGCAGGAGAAGGATGGGTCCTGTTTTTGTATTCATTGTTAGCCTGTGGCTTTTTATAGGTTGAATTGTGTCCATTGATATTAAGAAATATTAATGACCAGTGATTATTAATTCTTGTTATTTATTTATTTATTTGTGTGTGTGTGTGTGTGTGTGTGACAGAGAGAGAGGAGACAGAGACAGAGAGAGAGAGAGAGAGAGAGAGAGAGAGAGAGAGAGAGAGAGAGAGAGAGAGAGAGATTCCTTGTTTGGGGATTTACTGCTGTGGGTATCCCTATTGCTTGTAGTATCATAGATGCATCTAGCTTTCTTTGGTTGAAGTTTTCTTTTCAGTGAATTCTGTACAGCTGGATTTATGGATAGGTTTTGTTTAAGTCTGGTTTTGTTATTGAATATCTTGTTTATTCTGTCTAGTGAGATTAAGAGTTTTGTTGCTGGATATAGTAATTTAGGCTGGCATCCATGGTTTCTTAGTGTCCATATAATATATGTACAAGACCTTCTGGCTTTCATAGTGTACAGTAAGAAGTTGGGTATTATTCTGATGGGTCTCCCTTTATAAATTACTTGGCCAATTTTTTGCAGCTCTTAACATTCTTCCTTTATTAAGTCTGTTTAGTGTTTTGATTACTATGTGGTGAGCAGACATGGTGAGGCGTGTCTACTTTACTTGGTGTTCTGTAAGCTTCTTATATCTTCAGAGGCATTTCCTTTTTTGAGGTTGGAAAAGTTTTCTTCTATGATTTTGTTGAATATATTGTCTGTGCGTTTGAGATAGTATCTTCTCTTTCTTCTATTTATATGATTCTTAGGTTTTGTTTTTGTTTTCAAGGTATCCAGATTTTTGTGTTATAACTTTTGACTTTAGTATTTTTTATTGAAAAATTTATTTCCTCTATTGTATCTTCCATGTTGAAGATTTTCTCTTCTATCTCTTTTATTCTATTAGTTGTGCTTGCATTTGTAGTTTCTGTTGGTTTACAAAGAAGTTCCAGCATTTTCTCGGTTTTTTTCCTTTTTTGTTTTTTCTATTTCAGCTTTTTAAGTCTTACACTGTTTTTTTTCTTTTTTTTTCTTTATCTAGTCTTTCATTAAAAAGTTTATTTTCTTCCAATTTCTTGCTTATCTTTTCCTCTATTTTCTTAAAGGAGTTTTTAATTTCTTCTTTAAGGGTTTAGGTCATCTTCATAAAGTTATTTTGTAAGGTCCTTTTCCTCTGCTTCTTCTATATTGTAATGTTCAGGTATTGCTGCTGTAGATTCAAGAGGTGCTATATTGTTTTTATGTTTTTAGATGTATTTTTGCTCTGACATACACCTATCTCTTTCTTCAATTTGTGCAAGTGTTGTCTGTGTTTCAGGAAGCTATTTTTGGACCAATGATGCTCTTGTTGCAATATGAGCTAGTGCTTTTGTGGTAGAGTAGAGATCTCCAAAGTCTGTATCTCAAGAAGCAGCTGAAGTTTCAGTGGGTTTAGAGAATGCAATAAAGTTTATAGATTAGAGGGTACAATGAGAGATGGTAATAGTCAGGTTTAAAAGCAGGGGTCCTGCTTAGTTGCCTGCAGCTGGAACTGTGATGGGTTGTGGAGGGGCACATTTTGTGCCCTGTTGTCCAGACCTTAGGGCTGTCATAGCTAGCCTGCTTGGCTGGCTAGGAGGAGGGTAATTCACCTCTTGTAATCCAGCCCTGCAGAATCTGTTTCTCAGGAACCTGCTGAGGTTGGGGGAATGGATGTGTTTGAGGAATAGAATAAAACTTATGACCTAAAGGGTCTGATAAGGGGTGGTTATAGTCAGACTTGTGTGAAGGTCCTCTGCTTGCTTACCTGTAGCTGTGACTGTGATGATTTTGGAGGGCATGATATAGCCCTATTGCTAAGACCTGGGGGCTGTCCCACAGCTAGAATTCTTGAGCCTGCTTTTTTAGCAGTTGGGCACAGGACTAATTTGCAATTTTCATTTTGTTCAACATTACACATAAAAGAATTGTGCAATCAATTTTACTATGGCAAGGTTCTACAATTTACTTTGGAAAAAAATAATCTGTAATGATATTGCTCAGTTATTTTCTCATTTAATTTCTTTCTTTCTATTATATTAAAAATTGAATTAAAAAGAACCTCTTTTGATGGAATATGACAATGTATTGCATGGTGTTTCTTGTAAATTCATGAATGAATGAGCAAAAATTACAGTGCTAAAACATGTGTGAATTAATACCTCTCATAATTCTAAAATAAAAACAAGTGTCTTTAATTTTGCTTTTTAAAAAATAGATCAACAGATTATATTACTTTAATGAAGAATATAGTAAATCTATAAAATGGTTAGGTATAAACACCCTTTTTAGAAAATAGACTTTAAAAAAATCAAAGAACTCATGTTAGATTTTTATATAAGTGTTATTAACATATATTTATTCTGCAAAATAATGGGTATCATTAACATTTTCATACATACCATACTTATGAAATATTAAAGTTTTTCTTTATTTTTTAAAAAAATTATCTAGGTTTTCTAATCCATGGAACCTCTTGGTGTTTATTAGCTTTGTGATCTAAAAGAAAACATCAAAAATTTGTTAATATTAATAACCACATAGATAATAAGAAAAATAGAATACATTTCTACCAGCAAAAGTAGTACAGAAAGAGCAGAAAATCATTCTTGTGACTACAGGATTTCCTTTATCTCCTTATTTTCTTCTTAGTATTTTGTCAGCAAAACAAATATCTACACTTGGTCCATTTAGGACTCATTTATTATTGCTATTCTTTTTCTTTTTTGGAATGAAAAGATTGCTTATTTCTTTCTGAAGTCAGTGCTTTCTGTTAGTGCTGGCTCTGACCTGCTTATCCTAAGGTCTGTTCCTTTTCTAGTCTTAGTTACACAAGGTAAATGACCTGTGCAAGCACCTTTTCCCAGGCTCAACTTGATTCTGGATCATGAATGGCAGGCCTTGGCTGTAGTTAGAGTATAGATTATAGGGAAAAACCTGGTATTTTTATTTAGTGTAACAGTCAGGATATGAAGCAAAATTCTTCTTTGTAAGCAGTGTCTGGAAAGCCCCTAATATTATGCATTAAACATTATACAAAAAATGAAGTTGTTTGAATCACAATTATCATAAACCTGAAAAATTATAAATGCCTGGTTTTAAAAATTAAATTTTAAAATTTTTATTCAAATTATACACACAAATAACTAAAATCCTTCTATAGGCAAAAATGAAGAACTTGATGGTAAGACACAGATTATTAGTGCTCTTTTGGAAGACAGCAAAACTTCCAAAGCCCTTTGCAAGTTATCAGCAGTCATCAATACAAAGTGCTTTGAGATTTAAGTAGAAAATGCATAAAAGAAATATATTATAAAATGAATCCATATTGAGTTTCTCTTACGTAAGAAGTTTTCTATATTTTTAAGTAATACCAAATTTCTAAACAAAAAAACAAGTAAGATTTTTTTAATAAAGAAATAAATGAAGACTGCTTTTAAATGACTCAGCAGAACTAACTGTTCCCTCTTCTAAATTAAGGCCATCTTTATTTCCTTGAGAGTCAAAGTACATTTTAGATTCATCACAAAAGATAGAACTTACTAATCTCATTGTTGAAAAATCTTAAAATTAACTTGCCTACAGTGAAACCATGGTCTTTTGTCACACATTTTACCATGTTTGATGGAGAAGTGGAAAAAAGATGTAGATACAGTGGAAACATATGGAGATAGTTATAGGTGTGATGCCGCATGAAGATTACATTTCTTTCTGGGATTTCCAAAGTTATATTCATACTTAACATTACATGATTAAGTAAGAAAAGTGTGTGCTGGCCCACACAAGACTCATCCTACAAATAAGAACTACCTATCCATCCTTTAGCTCTGATATTGGCTATTAGGAGATGCTGAGACAGAAGAAACCACTGTCTTTGGTTAGGTCCTCACTTCTGAGTCCACCAGGCTCTAGTAGAGTTTCAAACCAACAACTACATAAACAACCCTGGATAATGTCAATGGATTAAAATCAAAATGCATAATTATAAATGTGTAAGTAACAATTGGAAGCAAAAAGACTGGCAGGGGAAATAGTGAAGCCTGTATATCCGTGAGAAATGGTCTAAAACCAAGTTTAATTAATAAAAATAAGAAAATTATTCCCTCTTTCACATTTGTCATGGCAATGTCACACATGAATATTGGACTGAAAACATTAAGGAAACACTGATTTAGTCAGGGTAAAATATGAAATAATTAAAGCAAATATATTTAACATTTTTATTCATATACAGTCACTGGAAAATGTACTTTTAAAAAGGAAGTAAATGCTTTAGTTTTTCTCACATACTAAATTGTGTACAAATATGGTGGATATAAATTTATATTTTTTCAAGAATCTAAAATATGAAAGGGGATCCTTCTCCCATGGTAGAAGTTATGTGAACATTGCTTTAAAGAGTTAAGAAATCTAATTTAAATTCACCAACATATGCTGTTATAGAAGTAATTTGTACAGCATCAGTAACTGATTAAATACTCATTGTTGCAAAAAATAAGTTAATTGAATTTTAAAAGTTTTAATAGTCCTTGAACTCTATAATTCCCTGTGAAAATTCTGTCTCTAACGGCCAGGAGAAATGCACTCTTAACCTGTCTACTTCAGAAAGTCAGAAAAATGTCTGGTGATTTATTATTTACTAGAACATTAAACAAATGTTCACTGCAAACTGATGTACAAAACTTCCATTTCCTCCTAGAACATTTTTTAAAGGGGAAGAAAAGCCCTACTATCAACATATTTATATTTTTTTGACATCCCACTTGTCAAGTATCCTTGACCATGTTCAGAAAATATCTGTCAAAATATGTCATATAAACAATACCAAAATTTTTAAAAATCCAAATTAAAAATATTTAATTTCATTATTAAATGTTTCTTTACATCTTCATAATTCTTAGAACTGGCGAAGTAGAGTGTTTACCAAAAACTAAAGCCTAAGCAAGTAAGGGATGTGGAAAATTCCACTCCAGCCTGCAAATCTGATCTTATTTCCTTAAAGATCAGTTATTATGGGACAAAGTGGAATATGAAGGGGAATTCTTGTGATGAAACCAAACTAACTTTCTATTTTATACAAATATTCTATTTCTGGAAACTTTGGATTTCAAAGAGACACCAAAAACTAAAATTATTAAAGAAGGATTTAAAGTCTTGAGAGCTAGAAGTCTGAGGTGAGAAAAAATATGTGAGGTTTGGAATACCAAAAAAATTAGTCTAGGCGTAAACTCTAGGAAAACCAAGGGTACCCTAAAACAACACTTACCAGACTCATGATGTTCTGAATACTTCTATTCATGACTCTTCAGTCTCATATGCCTTATTTTAGCCACAACTTTTTTCCATGCAAAATCATGTAATAAAAGTATTTAGTTGGAAAAGACTTGTTTAAAAAATCATTACAATTTTCCACTAATTATTGATCCTACTTAGTATATACATGTTTAAGATAATGTGATAAATGTTTGAAGAAGATTGCTATTCTGACACATGGAAAACACTTTGTGGTTTCAGACTTTATGAACAACAAAATAGATTACATAGCTATACTAAATGGCACAATACTGACAATTTAAAAATGTATATTTAATCACAAGTCTTCATCTATTCTTTACAATGTGATAAATACATGGCCACAAAAAATTTTGCTTTGAATTGCTTGGCATTGAGTCAGACAAATATTTCCAATTAGTGCTTCGGGAGTCAACTCTCCTGTCCAATTTAAATTAGGATCATTAAGCTATCATCTGTGTCAGAGAAAGAATTAAGCTTAACATGGACAGTACAGCCAGCCAAATCCCTCTTTCTCCAGGCAGGCATCCCAAAAAAACAAAAAACACAAAGTAAATAAATACAATAATTAATGTCACTTTCAGCTATTTGTGCTGAAGCTCAGTGCTACTTTGAGCTAGAATGATTCTAGTGGAAGGAGTTGGAAAACAGGAAATGGAAGGGGGGAAAGAAAGGTCCTTTCATGAATTACTGAGTCTCTAGACTAAGCTTCTTTCAACCTCTGAATTCTCTGCATGGAAATGTGTTAATTTACCTTAACCCTGGAAAAATTAAGACATGCACCAAATTAATAGTCTAATTTAATTTAGGCAGAAATGGGATTTCATCCATTTAATAATCTTCTGCTGTCAAGGTTTGTCTAGAGAAATGGACTCTTTATTAAAGTCTGTCTCTCAGAAAGATGCTGTTTCTGAGCAATAGAAAGCTTTATGGTCTCTTGCAGAAGAAAAGTCTCTTAGCTTATTTTTAGGAGCTGCAGTATGTTTTTAAAAAGACCTTTTAGAATAAAACTACATTTTTGGTTTCTAATTTCCATGAAATCTTTGAAATTACTTCTTTTTTAGATTCAAGGTCCTTAAATGGAAGAAAAAGTACATTTGTATGCATAATCTGTTTTGAATTTTTCCACACTCCTTCAATTGCCTACAAGCATGAACAGAAACCTAGAAACTATTTCACACTATTGCACTGTAGGAAGGGAGTGGTGTTAGTGGTTAGAGAAAGGGATTTGTATCTTAATTTCTTGAGTTCTGTTTCTTGCTTAAACTCTGGAAACTCTGTGGTTGAGAGCAATTAATTATACATTTGTAGACTGATTTGCCTACCTGAGAACTGGCTGTAATGAGTGACTTTTGCATTCTTCAAAATGGATTTTATTATATATACAACAAACACTAAAGTTTTCTTTCAAATGCATCTTCTGATCCAACCTTCTATATTGCAATCATTACAGTGTCTCATTTCCTTGATTTTCTTCACTTTGTCCACTTTTACCTACCATGTACAATAATCAAAAGTCATTGCAATTATACCCACCATTCCATGTCCAGCACATATCTCCTTGGATATTAAACTTTACTTTGCTATGAACAACAGCAACTCTTATAGAAACCTTACACCAAATAGAATTTGTTTAAAATAGTTCATCAGTCCCTTTCATTACCCTAAAATAAACTGTTTTAACACAGAAGAAACATGAGAATTAAAGTGAATTTTGATTTTTAACTTCAAAACTTCTCGAATTATTCCACTAGTGAGTTAACTTTGAGGAATGCATATGTCTTCTCTCTAAGTTCTGAATTCTAGGTTTTCAGAGATACAATGCAGTAATAGCTACTGTTCCATCTCCAAGTCAGTTCATTGAATTCCAAGATTATATTGGTGCCCCCACCTTATTAATTAGCAGAATGGTGATTTTTATTAATTATACATGTAAACAGTCAATCTCCAGAAGTGAATCTTGTCTATAAAACAATTATTCTGTGCTTTACTTATCGTTTATCATTCATTCAAACATTGTCACTGCTGTGGGGCTAGGGGGACCTGGGAGAATGGAGTCAACAAATGAGGCAAAATAACGATTATTCAGAGCCTTAGACAATTTTACTTCTGAGTTTAGAAAAAGTCATATGAGTGAAGTTTTCATTAGTTCAAGAACAAGCTATATGTAGCCAAAATATGTCTTTAAAAGAAGCATATAAAGGACAGTTAAACATTTAATTGAATCACAAAAGCAAGAACTAATGACTTACCTAAAGTAAACTCACTCCTCTCCACTATACCTGGGAAGAACACAAAAAATCATTCTAACAATAATTCCCTGTTTTGAAGAAACAAGGGTCATAAGACATTTGTTTTCTTGGAGTGCCATCCAGAATTCAGCTCACATGACTCCATTATTTGGTCATATACTGACATTATATACTATGGCAAAAGTTTAGAATACAAATGGAATATAATGGTGCTTATTACCTTATACATAGGAATTGTCAAAGCCTGTCCCCACAAAGACATACTTCTTACAAAAAACGAAAACAACAACAACAAAAACCCTCACCTACTCCAAGAAGACCACATCTCCTTAGACTGCCATTTTCAAGGTGGGCCATTTCTTTCAAATCATCATACTTGTTATTATATGTTACTTTTATAAAGTTTAAATATGATAAAATGCAAAATTCATAGGCATTCTGATATATTAATCGAAGCATTATCCTTTCCCCCTTAATGCCTAAGGACAAAATTAAAAAATTCTTAATATACAAAAGTGATAACTTTTAGAAGTATTCAATTTAATCTCCCTTTTTGTTGTAATGGCTTCTTAGTTTCCATTCCTTTCATAAAGCTACTCATTATAATCTTACTATTTCTTCAGCTTCACAGAAGCTTTTGACATTCTAGATCTTTTGCCTCCACAAATCTTTTCTTATTTGTATTAAATTAATTCCATTCTTCAAAATCTTTCAAACTTTAGTCTCTTTCAAGGTTTCTGTGTTAAAGTGCTCATCACCAGAATGTGGCAAAAGTGGGAGCTAGTTGAAAACAGTAGTGAATTCTTACAGAACTTAGGTTATTATGTAGCACATCCTTGAACAGGACCACTGGAACCCTTTGCAGTCTTCTCTCTCTCTTTTAATCTCCATTTCAGAGCTCACAGAGAAACTCAAGATTTCTGTTTCTATAAAATCTTTAGTTGATGTGTCTGGTGACATTTTATTGAAAACCAGATGTGGCACTGAATAAAAGAAGTTTTGTAAATAAATAGACTTTGAGTGATATTGTAGTAAAAGAGAGAGACAGAGAGGCAGAGACTTAGAACTTTGTTAATATAGGGCCTCAGTCTTCCAGCAAAACTACTCCTCTGGTTTGTAAAAATCACTGGGAATTTGAATTTTTATTTTAGCTTATTGAGGCAGGCAAGATGATTGGAATATGAAATAATTGAGGTTTTGTTTTTGTTTTTGCAAGTCAGAGGCAATTATTTCCTAATAAAGCTTCTATATGTAAACCTGGGAAAACAGAATATCAGTTAACTTTATATTGCTGCATCAAATTACTAACAATTGGTATTTTGTAGTGAAAGGAGGCATATTTGGCTTCCATGTTACTGGAATACCCAAGCAGCATGACAATGTAGTCTTGCAGTACCACAATATGGTAGATAAAAGGAAATGACTTATTTTGGCAAAGGTGTTCAAGCACATGGAGCAACTACATTTTGTTTTTCATAACATATTCATGAGTGCTAACTCTAAGAAAGTATCATTAGTCCACTCCAAAAACAATGCTCCCATTACTTTAATTCTTATATAAGGCCCAGACTCAAAAGTTCCAGTAACCCAACATCATTAGTGTATTGATCCGCCATCCAGGATGTAGGCGAAGCCTTGTGAATAAAAACTAAATTCCATCAGTGTCTCTTCTCCCTCACGGCAGCACAAGAAGGATTGTCAGATGTTCAGTGTGAACATTGCTAAGGCTCCAGGGCATAAAAGTCACATTTTTAAATGCTTTTACAAAATACTTCGAAATAATAGGCTTTTATAAGACAGAACAGCAGCAGTGAGCATCACCAGGCCATTAGAAAAATCCAGGTGAGATGGTTTATTTCCAGTTTGGGTAATTGCAGTAAAACTGAAGAAATGGTCAAATTGAAATTAACATTTGATGCCACAAAGTATTTTAGGACTAAGAAAATTCCATAACAATTATGAGATGATTCCAGGGAATGCCATTTTATTACGTACTGACAAGTTTAATTGGTGTGTTTGAAATAGTTTATTTGGGGTTCCGGGACCGGGTGCTGTCTGCAGATCCTGTCCCAGCGCACTCTGGAGCAGGCAGAGATAAACTCTGCCTGTCACGGTCCCCCAAGCTGCTGCTGAGGAATTCGCACTGCTACCCACCTCCAACTGAGTTATCAGATAAGGACTGGGGTCCCTGAAGGACAGACTCAGACCCCGCCCAGAGGAGAGGAGACTTGAGTTCAAGTCAGTTCCAGTTACGGTTCCAGGACCAGGTACTGTCTGCAGAGCTTGTCCCAGAACACCCTGGAGCAGGCAGAGATAAACTCTGCCTGTCACGGTCCCCCCAGCTGCTGCTGCGGGAGTTTGCACCCCCGCCTCCAATTAGTCAAACAGAGAAAGACTGAAGACTTGAAATTCAGTTCTCTGCACAGTACAGAATTAGTGATTGAGCAGACCTTTTCCTCAGAGGTCACAGGAGGCACACAAGCCCGCTTAACACAACTGACCAGGAGTCACCTAATCGTGAACTACTAAAGAGATGGGCAGACGCCAGTGCAAAAACTTACATAATAATACAAAGAACAACATGGTAACTCCAGAAGAAAGTGGCAATCCTACAAATACAAGACCTGAACTGAGCAATGAAGAGGAAACAGAAGGAAGCATCACCAAAAATTCCTTTTTGATGATCATCGAAGCTCTCAAAGAAGATATGAAAAATAGACTTAAAGAAATAGAAGAAAATACAAACAAAAAATTGGAAGAGATGAACAAATCTATGAAAGAAACATGCAAGGAACTAAAAGCTGAAATAGAAGCAATAAAAAAGGCACAAAATGAGGCAAAGATGAAAATAGAAAATCTGAAGAAAAAAGCTGGAACCACAGATACAAGCATAACAAACAGAGTTCAAGAGATGGAAGATAGAATCTCTGAAGTGGTAGACTCAGTAGCTCAAATAGATATATCAGTCAAAGAAAATAGTAAAACTAAAAAAGCCATATCTCAAAATGTTCAGGAAATCTGGGACACCATGAAAAGACCTAATTTGAGAATAATAGGAATAGAAGAAGGAGAAGAATACCAGCTCAAAGGCACAGATAATGTTTTCAATATAATCATAGAAGAAAACTTCCCTAAACTGAAGAAGAAAATGCCTATAAAGATGCAAGAAGCTTACAGAACACCAAATAGATATGACCTCCCCAAAAAGTCAGCGCACCACATTATAATCAAGCCACAAAACATACAGAACAAAGAAAAAATTTTAAGAGCTGCAAAAGAAAAGGGCCAACTTACATATAAAGACAGACCCATCAGAATAACGCCTGACTATTCAATGGAAATGATGAAAGCTAGAAGGGCTTGGTCAGAAGTTATACAGATGCTAAAAGAGCATGGCTGCCAAACTACAATACTATACCCTGCAAAATTATCAATCACCATAGAAGGAGTAAACAGGATATTTCATGACAAAGTCAGACTGAAAGAATATCTATCTACCAATCCAGCACTACAGAGAGTATTAGAGGGAAAACTCCAACATAAGGACCCCAGATACACCCACGAAATCACAAACAATCAATAATTCCACAGAAGAATACTCCAGAGAAAGGAAATACAAACAGGTTACCACCAAAAATGGCAGGAAATATCAACCAATAGTAACTAATTTCCCTTAATATCAATGGACTCAACTCTCCTATAAAATGCCACACACTAACAAGATGGATACAACAACACAAGCCATCCTTCTGTTGCCTACAAGAAACACACCTCAAACACAAAGACATACACAGGCTTAGAATAAAGGGTTGGGAAAAGATTTTCTAGTCAAACGGTCCTAAGAAACAAGCAGGGGTTGCAATCCTAATATCTAACAAAGTAGACTTTAAGCTAAAAGCAATTAAAAGGGACCAAGTTGGTCACTACTTATTCATCACAGGAAAAATTGATCAAGAGGAGATTTCAATCTTGAATATTTATGCCCCTAATATAAGGTCACCTACTTATGTAAAAGAAACACTGCTAAAGCTCGAATCTCACATCAATTCTTATACCCTAATAGGAGAGACTTCAATACCCCAGTTTCAACCCTGGATAAATCAACCAGATGGAGACTCAACAGAAAAATAAGGAGTCTAAAAGAGGTTATGATGTAAATGAATTTAATAGATATCTACAGAAGCTTCCACCCCAAGGCAAAGGAATATACATATTTCTCAGCTCCTCATGGAACTTTCTCCAAAATTGACCACATAATTGTCATAAAGCAAATATCAGCAGATACAAAAAAATGGAAATAATCCCTTGTAACATATCAGACCACCAGGGCCTAAAGTTAGAGTTAAACAACAACAAAACCCAAAGAAAGCCTACCAACTCATGGAAACTAAACATCAATGTAGCAGGATACAAGATTAATACAAAGAAATCAGTAGCCCTTCTATACACTAAAGATAGAAAAGCTGAAAAAGAAATAAGGGAAACATTACCCTTTATAATAGCTGCAAATAGTATTAAATACCTTGGAGTAACTATAACCAAAGAAGTAACAGACCTATTTGACAAAAATTTTAAATCACTGAAGAAAGAGATTGAAGAGGATATCAGAAAATGGAAAGCTCTCCCATGTTCCTGGATAGGTAGGATCAACATAGTAAAAATGGCAATTCTACCAAAGGCAATCTACAGATTCAATGCACTGCCCATCAAAATCCCAACACAATATTTCTTGTACCTTGAAAGAACAATACTCAATTTCATTTGGAATAACAGGAAAGCCATGATTGCCAAAACAATTTCACTCAACAAAAGAACCTCAGGAGTTAACAGCATCCCTGACTTCAAGTTATACTATAGAGCTACATTAATAAAACACAGCCTGGTACTGGCATAAAAACAGAATTGTGAATCAATGGAATAGAATTGAGGATCTAGACATTAACCTATGAACACCTGATCTTTGACAAAGAGGCCCAAAGCATTCAATGGAAAAAAGATAGTATATTTAACAAATGGTGTTGGCATAGCTGGATGGAAGTGTGTAGAAAAATGCAAATAGATCCGAGCCTGTCACCCTGCACAAAACTCAAATTCAAGTGGATCAAAGACCTCAACATAAAGCCAGCCACTTTGAACTTGATAGAAAAGAAAGTGGGAAATACACTTCTACGAATTGGCACAGGCGACCACTTCCTAAATATAACACCAGTGGCACAGACACTAAGACCAACAATCAATAAGTGGGATCTCCTGAAGCTAAGAAGGAAGATTCTGTAAAGCCAAGGACACTGTCAATAGGACAAAATGACAGCCTACAGAATGGGAAAAGATTTTCATCAACCCTACAAGTGGTAGAGGACTGATCTCTAAGATATATAAAGAGCTCAAGAATCTAAAGCCCAAAACCTTAAATAACCCAATCAAAAAATGGGGTTCAGATCTAAAAAGGGAATTCTTCTCAGCAGAAGAATTACGAATGATTGAAAGGCACCTGAAAAAGTGCTCATCATCTTTAGCCATCAGAGAAATGCAAATCAAATCAACTTTGAGATACTACCGAACACCTGTTAGACTGGCTAAGATAAAAGGCACAGATGACAGCCTATGTTGGAGAGGATGCAGATCAAGGGGAACACTACTCCATTGTTGGTGGGAGTGTAAGCTTATTCAGCCACTTTGGAATGCAATATGGTGGTTTCTCAGAAAATTGAGAATCAATCTCCCCAAGGACCCAGCAATACCACTTCTGAGTGTATATCCTAAAGCTGCAAAGTCATACTCCAAAGGTATTAGCTCAACTATGTTCATAGCAGCATTATTTGTAATAGCAAGAACCTGGAAACAACCTAGATGTCCCTCAACTGAAGAATGAATTAACAAACTGTGGTACATCTACACAATGGAATACTACTTAGCAGTAAGAAAAAATGATATCCTAAAATTTGCAGGCAAATGGATGGATTTGGAGAATATCCTCCTGAGCGAGGTATCACAAACCCAGAATGATAAGCAGGGGATGTACTCACTCATTAGTGGTCTCTAAACAAACTAACAAGAAAAAAGCCAAGCATGCCCAAGCTGTAAACCACAACCACTGAACAGCTTGGGATCAGAAACATCCTGGACTGACCCTTCGGATCCCACTCCTCCTATAGGAACACCTGGCTCACTCTTGAGGGAGGTGGGACAAAACTGGATTTACCTGGAGTGGAGTCTGAACTAAGCATTGTTGGATCTGTGTGACCATGGGACTATCTGCAGCCTGCCCACGGAGGGGATGGGGAGATGTGGAGAAGAAAAAATGACCTGATGTGGCGGGAAGGGAAGGGGAAGGGACCTTGAATGGGGATATACAGGGATAGAAAAAAAATCCAGAGTCAAAGCTGAACACAAAGTAATTTTATGTGTAGCAAATTATTTGCTTTATCGCCCTTGATAAGTCATGCTTATGATTTTTATTTTCTTTATAGGTATTGTTAACTTATCAGCATTTTAAATTCAATTTACTGTTTTTCTTGATAAGTACAAAATAAATAAAGAAAAAAAAGTTTATTTGAAAATCCATTTATATTGGTATGCAAATAATACAGGCTGGGTATATAGTTCTATGAAAGAATGCTCAGTTAGCAAGTGTAAGATTTCAGGTTATACTCACAGATTATATCTGTGTCAGAGCAGAAAAAGATTTTATATATATAGTATATATACTTGCATATATTTGATATATTCATACATATTTATGTATAATGAATATATGTGAGAATATGTATGCCTGTGTATATATGTAAATATATAATTCAAGTTAGATTTGAAGAACAAGTACCAATTAAGTTGTTAAACAACTGAGTTTCCAGTCTACATGTAGTAGGCTTAAAGTAAGTTTCCATGGATTTGTATGTTTAGGAAACTGGAGAGGAAAAATTACAATAAACTGCAAGAGAAAACAAATCCAAGCTACTTTCTCTCATGTTCCCAGGATCAATAAGCCCATAGTTTAATATTCTGAATCACTTTCCCCATTTAATATATATACTAAATATATATATTATATTTATATATATTATCTTGTATATATAAGTGAGGTGGCTGAAATGATGAACCAAAAAAATCATCTTTTAATTCTTTTATTGGCAAGGTGTCAAGAAACATATTTATTAAATGTACACATATTGTATTAGTTAAATCTTATTAATGTATTTAAAAACCAGAGTTTTGATCTATAATTTTAATGTGCAAAATATGTATGTATGATATATATGAATATATATGTATAATATACATACAAATTAAAAGTTTAAAGTTGAAGGAATTTTTGTAAAGTATATATATCACTAAAATTTCAAAAAATATAATATTTAAAATGTATAGTATTTTTTTATTCTGAGATGAAAAAAAGTCTCCCTTGACTTTTTAGGCAACTGTTCTTTCTTCAATAATAATCTATGTTGAAATATAACAGTATAAATTAGTTTCAGCTACATAAAAATTAATAGGAATAAATCATACAGTGTATATTAATTGGTGTTTTGCCTAATTATGAAATCATCAGCTTCTAAAACTGAATTTGGTGACTCATGATGAAGTGTCCCTGGCTACATGTAGACTGGCTCATGTTAGTTTACTTGATTATAGATTTTGTCTTAAAATTTTTGTTCTCTAAATTAATATTCCCTTATACTTTGTATCTGATGTCATTTTATGATGGTTAATATTGACTGACAACATAAAGGCACTTGGATTCACCTAATATTCTCATGGGATAGGTCTGTGATAGTTTTCAAAAAATGATTTAAAAGGAAGAAAGACTCACTATGAATGGGGATGGCAAATTACTGAGGAATAATAAAAGTGCAGAAAACTCTGAACTGCTGAGCCATCTCTCCAGCCCCCCACACCTTGAGGCCTGTTACAGTAGATGTCTCCTACTCTTCCACGCTGGGCTTCCTGCATTGCATAAATTTGTATAGTTTACTTCCTTTAGTTTTGCGAATTTATTTGTGTAGGCAATCTGAGCACTAGTATTCATCTCTCAGTGAAGATGCCATTAGAGCAGCCATCTCATGCCCCAGCTACCATGACTTTCTGTATGTGATAGACTGCCCTCAGTTTGTTTTTGTAGAGTACTTCTCACAATGAGAAACTGATATACCATACTAAGAACACACAGATTTTCTTCCAATATTTGTTTTTATCTGCTATTGTTTCCAATTCCACTTAACAAATCTTTTTAAAGGAAGATTTATTCATGTATTTATATTTATTTATTTACTTATTTAGATATATGTGTATGTTTGTGAGTTATGCAAAGTGTGTGTGGATGCCTGTGTGACACCTGAAGAGGGTGTTGGATCCTCTGCTGCTAGAATTACAGAATATTGTCAGCTACCAGACGTGGGTACTAGAAACCTTATTTGGTTTACAACAAACTCTCTAAACTGGTGAGTCACTTCTCTAACTCCCTGAGAGTATTGTTACAGTCTTCCTTGTGCCTGTAGACTCCTATTGTTATATGCTGGGGAGTTTCTTCGTGTATAAATTTGCATTGCTTTCCTATCTTTAAATTTGTGAATATAATTGAGTTTATATATGTGCATACACATAGGTGTTTTCAAAACTGTAGACTTCTGTGTGTTGTGCACATGATAAAGCTGCTACAAGTAAAATCTGACACTTGTTCCTTCTAACACTTTATTCACAGTGTCTATGATGAAATGGTGTTTGTAGTCCAATTCAAATGGCAGAGTAAGGGTCTGACTTTCTTTCTTCCTTCCTTCCTTTCTTTCTTTCTTTCTTTCTCTCTCTCTCTCTCTCTCTCTCTCTCTCTCTCTCTCTCTCTCTCTTTTTTTTTTTGGAAAGATTTAAAAATCAATCATCCCTAGCCTTCTTTGCGACATAAGAGAGTGCTAATACAGCAGCAGGACATTCTTTTTCTGGAAAACTTTTTATCCATAAGAGGAGCAGTCAGTGTAGTAGAAGGCAATTTGCTTGAAGTGCAGATTTCCCCAACTGACTTTCAATTTTTATCTTATGAAACAAAATTGTTTGAGAGATGCATTTTGAATGACTCCACACATGTCATGAATAATATTATAAAATGTAAAGGCCTTCTATCTAACCCAGTTTAAAACTCAGCACGGTGATTTTAAGGAGACAGTATACTCAGCAAAGGATATTGGCCCTCTCATGTTCAGACCCAGGGCCAGTAGTAGAGGATTTTTGTTAGGATGTGACCAGAATTGTTTTTGAACCAATACTAAGGTTATTTCAGCATGGATTCATATTTGTGTGCCTAATCTATTATTGCATTTTACATTTCTGTAGGTTTTAAACCCCTTACTCATTTCCCATTTGTATTTGAATAATTATAGTTGGAAGAAATTGGAGTTTTTATATTGTTGATTCTTTTGTCTATTTGATTGTTTAAGACACATTCTTATTATAACACCCAGGCTACTCAGAAACTTACTCTGAAGCCCATTCTAGTTTCAATGTGTGTTCACCTTAACTAGGCACTTCAAATGCTGGGATAAATAAAGCTGTTCCCTAATTCTTGCTTTTCTGTACTTAAGTTGAAAGTAAAAGTCTCATGTATTTGCCACTATACTTCCCATTTATAGTACTCTTTTTATTTTGTATTTTTCTTTGTCTGAAATTTACCTTAACACTTCTTGAAGAATGGGTACTGACTTTATGGTGACTTCATAACATGATCGTCACACGTTATACTAGAGTTTAAATCTTGAATGTATGGTGATCCTTGGCTATTCTATAAGAAGCCAGGTAGACCTGATTTCTTAAATATCCCAAGCATTGTTTTAGGCCCTAATCCTTCAATGAATAGAACACATCTCTATGAAAGATGCCCCAAGACTTTGACATCCTCCACCAATAAAATCTCTTCTTTCACTTATCACAGAGCCCTTCCTCTAGGTCCTAGCCCTAATCTGTGTTTATCAGCCAATGGAAATCAATCTTATTGTAAGGTTTCAACCACAAGTTTTGCTAAGATTAAATGCGTAAGAAAAATAAACCCCGAGGTCAGTCTCTGGAGGGCTACAACCCAGTGTCTACAAAGATAACAAAATCCTGAGTATTGTTCTTTCCCTTGCCTGTAGATGGGCTAAATTTAATTTTTAATTGTAAAATGAAATCAGATTTTTTAGAGTAAGAGATAAGAATGCTATAGGTTAGGTAAAAAAAAAAAAATGTTCCCATGCGGTAACAGTCTGTGTCACTACTAGGTGCTACTAGGTGCTAATAAAACCCTTTCTCAACTAAATCACATTTTTTTTTCATCTTTTTAATTCCTTTTTACATACCCACCACAGTTAACCATCCCTCTTATCTTCCCAGTCATCCACCCGCTTCCCCTGCTGCATCCCTCATCATCTCCTCAGAAAGGGTAGGAACTCTCAGGGTGAGTCAATATATTCTCACTTATTCAGTTGAGAAAGGACCCCCCCCCCCAACCCCAGTATCAAGGTTGAGCAAGAAACCCTCTGTAGGAAATGGGCTCCAAAAAGCCAGTTCATGCACTAGGAATGAATTCTGGTCTCACTGCCAGAGCCCTACAAACTGCCCACACCATTCTATTGTCATCCACATTCAGAGGGCCTAATTCAGTCTATGCAGTTTCCCCAGATGTCATTCCAGAGTTAATGACTTCCAAAAGTTCAGGTCAGCTGTGTCTCTGTGGATTTCCTCATCATGATCTTGACACTTTTCCTCATATAATCTCTTCTCTCTCTCTTTGACTGGACTGGGAGCTTCAGCCAGTGCTTAGCTGTGGATTTCTGATCTGCTTCCATTAGTTGTTAGATGAGGATTCTATGACAATTGGTATAACCATCAATTTAATTATAGAAGAAGTCATTCAGGCACCCTCTTCACTATTGCTTAGAGTCTTAGCTAGGGTCCTGTTAGTGGGTTCCTGGGTATTTTCCTAGCACCAGGTTTCTCTCTAGCCCCACAATGACTCCCTCTATCAATGTATCTATTTTGTTGTTTTCTCTCTGTGTCCCTTCTCCAACTCAACCATCCCATTTCCTATATTCTCTTCCCACCTCTCTTTTCCTCCTCCTCCCACTATGCTGCCACTTTATCCAGGAGATCTTCTTATCTATTTTCTCTTTCCAGAGGGATCCATGGATGTCTCACTTAGTTTTCTTCTTGTTACCTAGCTGTTCAGGGGTTATTGCAGAAAAGAAATCAGAAAAACATCACCCTTTACAGTAGCCACAAATAACATCAAATATGTTGGAGTAACTCTAACCAAATAAGTAGTTCTGTATGAGAAAAACTAGGTCAATGAAGAAAAAAATTGAAAAAAATATATTAGAAAATGGAAAGATGTCTCATGCTCCTGGATAAGATCAACATAGTTCTCATGAAAAGCAATCTACATATTCAATACAAAATTCACAGTAAAATTGAAACAATTTTTCACAGTCCTTAAGAGAAAAATACTCATCTTCAGATAGAAAAACAAAAACCCAGGATTGCCAGCGCATTCTTGTTCAATAAAAGATCTTCTGGAGGCAACATCATCCCTGACTTCAAGTTCTGTAGTATAATATTAAAAGTATAGTAATAAAGAGAACTCTATTTTTATTAGTATAAAAATAGACAAGTGAAACACGAAATCAAATTGAAGACCCTGATATTAATTCACACACCTATGAACACCTGAATTTTGAATTTGAGGCCAAAAATATACAATGGGAAAAAATCTTCAAAAAAGGGTGCTTATATAACTGGATGTTGGTATGTAGAAGATTGTAAATAGATCCATATCTACCACCATGCACAAAATTCAAGTCCAAGTGGATCAAAGACTTCAACATAAACATAGTTACACTAAGCCGCATAGATTAACAAAGTGGAAAGTAGCCTTAAAAGCATTGGCATAGGAGAGTACTTCCTCCGTATAATACCAGTAGCACAAACACTGAGAGCATCAATTAATAAATAGGACCTCCTGAAACTGAAAAACTTTTGTAAGGCAAAGGACATGGTCAACAAGACAAAACAACAACCTACAAAAAGGAAAAATATTTTCACTAACGCTATCTATATCTGACCAAAGACTGATCTATATAATATATAAAGAACTCAAGAAGCTAAAGATTAAAAAAAAATCAAATTTTTAAAATGGGATACAGAGCTAAATAGAGAATTCTCAACAAAAAAATCTGAAATGACTAAAAGACACTTAAAAAACTGTTCAACCTTCTTATCCATCAGAAATGCAAATCAAAACAACTCTGAGATACTGTGTAACAGCTATCAGAATAGCTAAGATAAAAAAACACTGATCAAAAACTACAACCTATGCTAGAGGAGATGTGGAGTAAGGGGAACACTTCTAAGTTGCTGGTGGGAATATCAACTTGTATAGCCACTTTGGAAATTGGTATGGCAGTTTCTCAGAAAACTTGGAATCAATCTACCTAATAGTTCAGCAATATCATTCTTGGGCATATATCCAGTGGATATACAGTCTTACTACAAGGACATTTGCTCAACTACATTCACAGCAGCATTATTTGTAATAGCCAGAACCTGGAAACAACTTAGATGCCCCTCCACTAAAAAAATGGATGTTTTTTAAAATGTGGTACATTTACACAATGGAGTACTACTCACCAGAAAAAGAATAAAAATAAAAATTACACCCAGAAATTTGTAGACAAATGAATGGATCTGGAGAGTCTCATCCTGAGTGAGGTAACACAGACCCTCAGAAAGACAGACAATGATATGTACTCACTCAAAAGTGGATTTTAGTTGTAATACAAAGGATAACCACTGTAATGAAACTTTTAAGTGGAGGGTTCAGTGTTAGAATATAAATACTCTAAGACACATTCTCAAATGGGATATTCCCGCTCTCTCTTTGTTTCTTCTTTCTGGCTACTATAACCAGAGCAGTTCTGCTGTTAGATGCTTCCACTGCTCTTTTATGTTGTAATATGTTTCTGGGCCACCCTTTCCAGTCTAGCCCAGAGGTTTGGACCCACTCTCAGGCCCACTGCCTCTTAGGCCCAAATAATCACACAGACTTATTTTTAAGCTGATCGTCCTGGAGCTCAGGCATATAACTTGCTAACTCCTCCATCTGAATTCAACCCATCTTCTTCAGCCATATGGCTTGGTACTTTTTTGCACAGCAGCATTTCAACTTCTTTCCTATGTGTGATCTCCGGCCAAGCATCCCTGTGGCACCTCTCTGGCATATCTGCTCTGCTCTGAGATTTTCCCAGTCTGGTAGCTCTGCCCACACTTCCTGTCTACCTTCAGCCTATCAGCTTTTATTAAGCCTGTAGGTGGGACAATTATTTAAAGTGTAACTTATAATCTCACTACGTTTTTATATGCTGATATAGCACCAGGACAACCAAGTTAAGGACTTATAAACTGCAACATCTGAAACCCTGAACCAAAATGCTAGAACCAAAGGCTGCCTAATACAAATTTCAAAATCTTCCAAATTGCATAAGAATGTTTGTAAAATGTTGTACTCTCAAGAAGTCCTTCTAAACATTTGGAAGCAAGAATGACATTGGAATTTTGAGATATCCATAAAAATATAATGTGCATATTAATTAGGAATATTAAAATTTTTAGTAAGAGAACAGTGCCCATACTGAAGGATACATTCAATAAAATTTGAGTGGCTCTTAATTTTCAGGAAATAATGCTGAGTATTCATGAAGTTTATGGTGTTAGCGAAAAGAGATCTTTAGAAATCTCTGCACAGTAAATGCATATAACACACTTGTAAACTATTGTGCAAACAATGTGTAAAACATTTAAATTGGCAGGTCAAGTAGTCTCAGGAAATGATAATGATAATAAACACCCCCCAAAAAGTAGATGTTGCCTATTTTTTAAAAAGGAGAAAAATATAAGATAAAGAAAAATACTTGAAAGGAGATCAACACATGGCTAGAGATAAGTAAGAATGTATGAAGAACTGGAAAAAAATAGTGTTTCTAGGAAAGGAAGAAAAAAAGGAGAGGAATCTAGAAAAATAAATGCAGAGAGAGAGGGTAGTGAAAAAACATGAATATATGAATTTCAAGCAATAAGAATTTGATTTTATCTTCCTTAATGATTTGTATTCGCCTCCTAACTCTGGTCCCGCCCTGTGTTGTGGCCATGTCCGCGCCTGCAGAGGCACTCTGGGCATGCCATGCCACATCACCCCTGGGATGTGTCTACATGATCACCCTTTAAAGAGCCCCAACCATGAGGCAGGCACTCTCTTTCTCTGCTCCCTCTTCTCTCTGTCTCTGTCTCTGTCTCTGTCTCTCTCTCTCTGTCTCTCTCTGTCTCTCTCTCTGTCTCTCTCTCTCTCTCTCTCTCTCTCTCTCTCTCTCTCTCTCTCTTCCCCTCCCCCACTTGTTCCCGAAATAAACTCAACATGCTTCCTGGCAGCTTGTCTGCTTGTTCCATCCTTCCACGTGTAAAATACTGATATTGCTTACGTAAAGTTTTTTTATTTTTCTAAAACTTCTGTTTGCTTGTTTTGTTCTGTTGTGCATAAACACATTAAAATATAGTTAATAATGAAGCGAAAAATTCAATGTGAGACTCAAAATGCCTGGAATGGCTTCTCTAAGCTAGCTAACAAGGAAGACCCTAAGAGGGATGCATGGATCACTCTAAGAAGGGGAAATAGATGAGATCTCCTGTGTAAGCTGGGAGTGAGAGAGGCAATAAAGGGGAGGGGCTGGGGGATGAGAACATAAGGGATGGGATCCTCCAGCTGGAAAAGGGACAGAGTGGAAAAACAATGGAAGTAATACCTTGCTAAAGGGAGACATCATGGGGTTAGGGAGAAACCTGGCGCCTGGGAAGTTCCCAGGAATCCACAAAGATGACTCCAGCTTAGAGTACTAACACCAGTGGAGAGGGTGGCTAAACTGGTCTGCCCTGGTAATCAGATTGGTAAGTACCCTAATGTCATTATAGAACCTTCATCAATAAGTGATGGAAGCAGACACAGAGATCTAGAGCTAAGCACCAGGCCAAACTCTGGGAGTTCATTTGAAGAGAGGGAAGAAGTATTATATAAGCATGGGGTGTCAAGATCACAAGGGTGAAATCTACAGAGACAATATTTTTTTTTTAAACTTTATTTATTTATTTGCCTTGGTGTTTGCCTGGAACTGGAACTACAGACAGTTGTTAGCTGCCATGTGGGTGCTGGGAATCGAACCCGGGTTCTCTGGAAGAGCAGACGGTGCTCTTAACCGCTGAGCCATCTCTCCAGCCCCAGAGACAATATTTTTAACCTAGTAAGAACTCAGGAGCTTTAGACCGACAGCTGGGAATCCTGCATGGGACAGAACTAGGACTCTACATACCAGAGAGTTGTGTAACTTGGTTTGTTTAAGGTGTCCCAGTGGAATCAAGATTTATCCCTGGTGCATTAGCAGATTTTTTTTTAGAACATTATCTATAATGAGACACCTTGCACAGCCTTGATGCAGGGGGGAGGGGCTTGGACCTGACTCAACTGAATTTACCAGGCTTCTCTGACTCCCCTTGGGAGGCCTTACAATTCTGGAGGAGGGGATTGGGGGAGGGGAGCTGAGGAGTAGTAGAGAGGTTTATTTTGCATATCAGCCAACCTGTGGTTGGTATGTAAAATAAATAAGAAAAATTCTTTAAGACAAAAAGAATGGCTTATTTTTTTTTATTTTTGTAAAGTCTCATTTTTTATACATATATCCCCTTGTTCAAACTCCCTTCTCCTTCCTGACCCCTCCTGGTCAGTCTTTCTTCTCCCCATGCCCCCATCCCCACCCCGAAAGGGCAAGAGGTCCTCAGGTGGAATAGTTCAGCATCCACTTCAGGAAAGTCTGATTTCTTCATCCTAATATCAAGACTGAGTCAGGCGTTCCTCTGCAGGGAATGGGCTCCAAGGTGCCAATCCAAGGTGCTTCAGATCTCAGGCTGTTTAGTGGTTGTGGTTTGCAGCTTGGGTGTTCTTTGCTTTTTGTTTGTTCATAGCAGCATTATTTCTAATAGTAAGAACCTGGAAACAACCTAGATACCCATCAACTGAAGAACGGATTAACAAACGGTAGTGCATCTACACAATGGAGTACTACTTGAATAAGAAAAAATGATATCCTAAAATTTGCAGGCAAATGGATGGATTTGGAGAATATCCTCCTGAGCGAAGTATCACAAACCCAGACAGATAAGTAGAGGATGTGCTCACTCATTAGTGAACTTTAAAGAATGGCTTCTTTAACTTTATCAAAATTCATTGAGATATATAGACATAGAGTCTGGTAAATTTTGTTGGTTAATTTTTATTTTTAAATTTTAAGTTCTGTTTTACTAAGTTTTAAAAATGAATTTGGCTATACATGGAAGGTGAGCTTGATGGAAACCAGTAATAAACTATAAATGGGTTGTCCAAATTACATCTGCATTTCAGTCACTTATCCATGATGATGGTGTGAGGACAGATTAGACATAGGCCACAGTGGATGTTTGGAGATATAATGCAACTGAAGAATGCATGCCAGAAGAAATTTGAACTTGAAGGTAAGTTGTTGCAAAACATGGAGATACATGATTAGATTCATGAGATACCTTTTTGAAGGGAAAATTGACAGTGTTAACTTGTTTTATATTCATAGTTTTTGTAGGCTGTTGAGAAAAGAGATAAATATGCAATCTATGCTCCAGAGAGTAAGTTATTTTAGGAATCTAATTCCCTAACATAGCTTTATTTTTCAGATATTTATGAGCATAATAATTTTGATCTATGATATGGGGAAAAGATTAAATGTATCCAAAACAAAGTTCATATGAAATTTGAGGACTATAAAATACATGGACAAAGATAGGAAAATAAAGAAAGGATATCTTAAATTATTGTTTTATAAAAAGAACATAAAAGAAAAAATATTTAAATAAACTAGAGGATTGTCACGAGCAATGACAAAAGCTGGTAATGTTTTAGAGGATGGTCTCTACAATGCTATTGACCAACATCTCATCTTGTTGACAAAATTCAATTGCTCAAGACACCATAGTCATAGAACATGAAAAAAATCAAATTGATAACTGTCCTGAAAGCTTCATCTTCGCTGGCTAGTGTTCCTAGTGATAGGAAGTGCTAACATACTATCAGCAGAAAGAAAAGTAATTATCACTCTTACCTCACTGTGACTATTATGACATACAAAAACAATTGGCTTGGCCAAATATCCCCACTGGAAATAGTAGCCCAAATGTTATGTGAGTAATAAGCCACTTTTTCATTGGACATAAGGCCCACTTTGTAAGACATAACTCATGCCTGTCATTCTTAATAGGGAAAAAAAAAAATCTTAAATTTGGTAGGTTATGGGCTCTATGGGAGAACCCACTGCTATTATTGTTATAAGTGGATATAGCATTAAACTAACTCCTCAAAGACTTAATATCAGATCAATAAATAGAAACATCTCTAAACTCTCTTTTAATCAATTATTCTCAGCCCTCTCACAGTTTCCCCTCACTCCATCCTTTTTTTCCCCAGTCTCTCTCTCTCTCTCTCTCCAGCCCCTAGACACTACTTACCATGCACTTCTCTTTCTCTTCAGAAAAGCACAGATCTCCCGTGGTATCAGCCAGCCATTACATATCAAGGCGTAGTAAGAATAATTACCTTCTCTCCTACTAAAGTTTTACAAAGTAGACAAATAGGAGGGAAGATTTCCAAAAGCAGGTAACAGGGTCAGAGACAGCTCCTGTTTCCACTGTTTGGAGTCTCACAAGAAGACTAAGTTCACAACTGAAACATATAAGCAAAGGACTTAGGCCAGTCCCATACAGGCTACCTGGTTTTGTGTTCAGACTTTGTAAGACTCTGCAAGCCCAAGTTAGTTGACTAGGTGGTTTTTCTTGTGATGTCTTTGAACCTCCTGGCTCCCACAATCATTCTCCTTGCTCTTCCACAGGATTTCCCAACTCTATCTAATGAACGGCTGTGCCTCTAAACTGTTATTATATAATCTTCTTTTTGCAATAGGTTCTGATTAACATAGTAACCCATTACTGATCAACATATGGAGAATAAGAGATTGAAGGAAGCTCAGCCACAAATTTGATATCTATATAACACCCTCTCCTATTAAGAATGAGATATCATTTCAGAAGAGAAGGGTTGAAGATATTTAAGAAGCAGAGTCAGAGGCTGAATGCAGGAAAACCATGATTTGGGAATTTAAAAGGGCAAGTGCATACATTATTGTAGTGGCAGGAACTCCATGCAGAACATTTGTACAAGATTAAGCTAGAAGAAAATCATATCTGGGAGCCAAGAGATGGTCAGAAAATTCCATTTCTCTTTGAGGAGATTTTGGCACTTGATGATTGCTAGAGAGGTAGTCAACTTTCATCCAAAATGTGGCCTCTGAGCAGCTACCAATGCTCTGGTAGACAGTCTTCACATAACTATTGTTCACAAAGCATTGGTCTCATTTATGAGAAAACAGTAAAACAACTTAGACAAAGGTGTCATGATAAGAATTAACAAGACATCATATGTTGTCAAATTTATTCCCAAGATTAAATAATTAATTTAATCTATTATTTTAAGTAATTAGTGAGTGTGCATTTGTGTCTTGAGGTATTTATTGCAATTGTTAGAGGATAAAAAAGTTTAAATAAGATGATTAAATATAGAACCACTTATTTTCTGTTTATATTTGCAAGCTAGTAGCTTTCAAGACAAACAAATGAAAGCTAAACACCTTTAAATACACAGAAATACAGTGCTTGTCAGAATCTATGACAGTAAGCTGTGCTTTCCCCTGGATGTTGATTGACTTCAGTGAGAGTCAGGGAAGTACATTGACAGAAGCCAAGAAAAGATAAAAGAGACGATCAAAAGAGAACAATTAGGATTGCAGATGTCATAAAATAGATGGAAAGTGCCACATGATTTAGGAGATTGGGAGAAAAATAAAGCCCAGCTCTTCAGCGAGGAAGCCAGGAAGACTTTTATACCAATAATCCAGGAAGTTTTGGAATCCCAAAGCATAGGATATATCTGGGGAAGAGCTGTTAACAAATATCACTCTTTCTCCTGTTTGAAAATATGATCAAACTTGTTTACAAAATTTCTCTGACAAAAGAACATGCTGCTGTGGGATTATGCTCTTGTACATTATAAATATTTATCACTAGAAATATTGGTTTAATAAAATGCTGATTAGCCAAAAGCTAGGTAGACAGAAAATATAGGCAGGGTAATCAGAGAAGGAGAATTTGGGTAAAAGGAAGAAAAGAACAAACACCAGCCAGACACAGAGGAAGGAAGATGAGAATGCTGCTCTGAGCAAAAGATACCAAGCCATGTGACTAAACTTGGATATGAATCATGGGTTAATTTAAGGGTACATAAGAATAAGTTAATTTAAGAGCAAGTAATATGCCTATGCCATAGGCCAAACAGTTTTTAATTAACATAAACCTTTGTGTGATTATTTGGGACTAAATGACTTTGGGACCAGCCATTCAGGACAGAGAGACTTCTGATTATATATTTTGCCCAATATGAGGAATGAACATTACCATAAAGCCTGAGAAAGCATAAAAAGAGTTTCAGAATACAGAAACAAAACAGCTTCCTAGGCATGTTTCTCAAGTAGGCCGTGGTACAGAATGGCATTCCTGTAGTCTCACAAGAGCCTTGGTACAAGCACCAGCTACATATGGTAGATTTAAGGTTTCAGTTCAAACAGACAAAAAGGGAACAGAGTCAAAGATGACTTTTAGCAGCAGCATTTTCTCAGGAGGACACTTTTTGCTGGTAGCTAACAGAGACACAGCTCCTTCAAAAGGCCCTGCTGTGAAAAACTGTAGTGAAGTTTGAGAGAAGTAGGTGGTGATGCTCTACCTGGCGGCAGTATACACCCTAAAATTCCTCAGAGTTAGGGTGGTAAACATGGTGCCTGACAGTACCTCTGCCATGAAGCTAAGCTCTCTCAGACAAAGGAGATGGGTGGAGCAACATCCAAGCCATAATTCTAGCCATGCTCTAGCCTATTAAAGGTGTGTTCAGAAAATGATATACAGTAAAAACAGATTCAGACAAATAAATAGAAAACCTTCTAAACTATTTACAATTATAAAAAATACTACATGCAGTCTTGAGAGAGAAAAGAAAAGGAAGAGAAAGTCCTTGAAAAAGAAAGAGAGTAAAGAAAATAATAAGCTAGGTAAAGATGTAATACACACAGAGCATCTGGATATTGTATGCTATTGTGTTGTGTCTGTTTTTTTTTTTTTTTTTTTTTTTTTTTTTTTTTTTTTTTTTTTTTTTTTTTTTTTTTTTTTTTTTTTTTTTTTTTTTTTTTTTTTTTTTTTTTTTTTTCTACAAAGGAAGTAGCAAGAGCTGAGCTGCTGAAAGACATTTGATGATAAATGCCACTGGGTTAACCCAAACTATATACTTTATAAATACCTTAACTTGAAAATTAAAGTAAAAAGATATATTACTTTGGAGGAGAAGTTTTCTTTTTGTTTCCACAGAAAATGAGAGTCTGTGGGTTTATTCAGGATTAAAGAAAAAAAAAAATAAAGGTTTGACCAAGGAAGACACCTGAAAAATATCAGATACAAATGAATGGCCTTGATGTTTCAACATTTCAACATTTCAGAGTAGCTCTGTTGCAGTTTCCTCTGGGTTTGGCATCCTAAACAGCTTCAAGGAGATTGGCTGAGATGACTCAGCTTCACAGAATACTCCAGGCAGGACTTGACCATAATCTTGAATTCACCATTAGATTATCAGTGTTCTCAATCATCAGAAAGTAGTTTAGAGAACTACACCTACCCTTCTTCTAAAATGGATTATGGATGTTTATCTTTGTTTACAGTGTTGGTTACAAGTTGTTACAGATAATGGTAAGGAAAAAAAGCTATGTAAAATGATTAAATTTGGGCTTCCTGATTTATGTAAATATTTGTCATTGTAAATATTAGTTTAATAAAAAGCTGATTTGCCAGAAGCTAGGCACATAGTAAGTATAGGGTGACCAGCCAGATAAAGAGTATTCTGGGAAGGAGAAGAGTAGATAAAATACCAGTTAGATGCAGAGGAAAGAAGGTGAAATGCTGCGTTCAGAAAAGGTAACAAACCGCCTGGCTAAACATGAATAAAAACTATGGGTTAGTTGAAGAGTAAGAGTTAGCAAGTAATAAGCCTGAGTCATAGGTCAAATAGTTAATGATTAATATAAGCTTTTGTATGATTACTTGGGACTATTTGACAGAACAGAGAAACTTCTGACTACAACATGCAAAATCTAAATAAGACCATTTTTTCACCTAAGGAGAGAAGTGAGAATTAAGAGAGGACATTAGGCAGTGTTCTTTTATTTTTAAAAAAAAATCAGAATATTATTTGAAAACTATCCAGAGACTAAGAAATTTTTGGAATAGTCATTCTTAAACAAGATGCCTTCATCAAATTTCTCTCTCCCTTTTGAGCTCAGGGAACTTCAGAAGAAAAAGCAGAAAGACTGCAAAAGTAAAGGGGATGGAGGATATTAAGGAAGTAATGTCTTCCAGATACAACAGCCCTGAAACAAGCGTAAACTCACATAGACTGTGTCAGCATCCTCAGAACCTGCACAGGTTCGAAATAGACAGGTTCCCAGTGCTGGAAGGGGGAAGTAAACACTGGCTTCCATCTCTAAACAGTTTTCTCCACTTGACATCTTCATACAAAGGAAAATTTGTTTACTCCAGTGGAATCTCACTGCATATATTAACCACACTTAAGGGCAGGGCCCATGCTTGGCACTATTCGGTAAACACAAAGCAAATCAATGCTGTTTTCCTAGAGATATTTTGTTTGTTTGTTGCTTTTACACTATGGTTTCTGAATTTTGTGTTTCTATGTTTTTATTTTTATGTTTGTGTTTTTTCTTTTGATTTTTATTTCTGCGACATCTGTTTCCTTTCTAAAGAGTGAGAAAGAAATAAAGTATGTGTGGAGTTGAGTGGGTGGGGAAGTGAGAGTGATGTGGGAAGAAAAAACCATGAACAAGATCTATTCTTTGAAAAAGTAAGTATGACATAACTCAACTGATTAGGTCAGTGTCAACATAAATGTTTCTTCTATACCTGAGTTCTCAAAATCATGAACCATGTTACTCTGTGGGAATTGAGACTTGAGAACTAGTCCAAGAAAATGATGATTTTCAGCTATTGTTAGTGCTGTGACAACTCAACTTTTCTTACTTTCTGAAACATTTGCTTTGTAACTTTGACCAGCAACTATGGAAATAAGAAAAGCTGATATGTTGGCCTAAAGATAAGGTGAGCTATTAGGCTCTAGACAATACTTATCTTCCATAAACAAATAAAAACTTCAAGATTAATCAACCTCAGTAGGATAAATCTGCAACATTTAGACCACAGGAAGATACAGAAGGGGAATCACTGTGAGTGTGAGGCTAGCTAGGGTTACATAATGAGGCACAGATAATTTGCTTTGGTTACATAGTAAAGTCCTGTCTCAAATTTGAAAACAAGAAAAGAAAAAAAAAAAGAAAACAAGAAAAGAGGAGGAACAAAGAAAAGATAGGAGAAAAGATAAATGACCGAATAGATGAGAAGAGAAGTCCTCAGGAACTGTGTGTGACTTTTCCCTACTATGTTCCTTTGTATGAAAACTTGCTGGATGGCAATCATTAGGACAGTGAAATATTTAAGTATTTAAGCAGTGCGATTCTAGGGAACATGGCTTCACGATAAGATGGGCAAGTGTGTAGTCCAAACAGACAGTAAAAATCAAACTGAAAAACCACAACATGATTTCAAACATGTGAAGCTGCTGTAACTGACTATGGGTTGCAGAGTTGCATTGCCCAGCATCTGCCTTCTCTACTTCTGTTTGCCTGCCAACTACAGAAACCACAGGAATTGACTGAAAGCAAACAAAGGCTTGGACGTGTGGTGGTAATCTTTGCCACAAAATTGATGGGATGTTCTGAAAAACAACAACAACAACAACAGAACCTCACCTTTAGGAGATTTTCACTCTTCTTTAATGTGTTATGATTTTTTCCTGAGATACCTGATCTGCCGATCTTCATGAAATTACAAGCAGCTGAGAACATATGCTTATCACATTGAAAGCATAAGAATTAAACTCCATATAACACTGTTTCTTTCTTATATTTTTTCTATAAGCTCTTGTAAATAGTATTGTCATGATGTCTTTTTCTCAAAACCTATTTCAGTACCCAATTTGATTTTCTATACCTTTAGTATCAAGGTATGCAGTTGTTAAGTGACAGTTTCTACCATCAAAATGATTTTCTTCACACATTCTGATTTTTTTTTTGTCATATTGTTTGATTAAATAAGTAAGAGAAGCTATCTCTACTCTTTGAGCTTCTCTACAAAGAATTGTCTCCTAGTTTTATTTATTATCTAGCAGAAACATACATTTAAAAAGTAGGAGACCAAAATATGTGATAGGTAATAGATGATAGAAATATAATAGACAAACTATGGAGAGAAAAGATTCCTAAGGATAAATTTAACACAGAGATATGTTTAAACAAGTATAAAAAAAAAAAAGTACCTGAGCATCAGCCAATCAGAGGCAGCCAACTCATGAAAGCATGCCCAGGTAGGACAAATCCTGTAGCTGCAGCCAATCCAATGCTATCTGTTTAGTTTATTAATCTCACTTCTCTTATTTCTGCATTGTGCTCCCAAAGCATCTCTTTACAAAGTCTTCAATATTATAGAACCACCCTTAGCTCAATTATATGAAATTTTAATTTAGTGTAAAATGAAATTATAACAATATCTATCCATTGAAAACTACCTTATGAAAATTGAAGTAAAAATAAAACTTTCAAATAATATTAAAAACATCAAAACCCAAGTTTTACATACTTTAAGGGTTTTCAATGGCTTATTTCAAAAATTAAAAAAAATAAATTGTATGGCCATTATATGAATTCATTATAAGAATTAAGAATAAATTACAGTCAAACAAAAACCTTTAGTATGTTATTTCTAGCTAAAATTTCTTCTTACCAAGAATAAAGGCCCTGTTAAGATAAATTTAAGAACTATGTCTATTAATATGTACACATAGTTTGATTAAGTCATTTATTTTTATAGGTATATTCAACATCTGAAAAAGGGTCAGTTACTTAGCAAATTAAGTTCAATATATAAAATACTACTATATTAATTTGTTTTATCTTCTAATACAATTTCAATTATTTCTAAAAGCTCATACTCAAACCAACTTATACCACATCTGAGACAATATTAGACATATCATTTTTACTGAGAGGCAGAATCTAAAATTATATTTTGATCTTGTCTAACTTCATTATATTATGATGCATTGTTAAACTGTCTTGTGCCATATATGCTACACAGTTCTACTTGAACCTCCATTGCATACATAGGCACTTCCTAGAATAGATGATCTATTTTTTACTACATATTGTTTTGGTTTTCATTTCAACCTTTCTTCTATTTATGGATGCTAGATTTGGATACTATGTTCCAAACCCAGATTGATTTACTATCTTGCTACAGATATTAGCTAGCTTACTCTTCAGGAAACAAACAAACAAAATAAAAACTAAAACCAATTCCTCAAAAAAAAAAAAAGTTCACACAAACTTTCCCTGTGCTGCACAGTTTTCAAAAGCCATGACTTTTGCTTTATTTTATCTGCACAATGAGCACAGTGCTAGGGAATATAATAATGTATTAATCAAATGTTGTTAGAATATGAAGCATTAATCATTTTAGAAATTTTCTGTATGAAAGATGACAATGCAAAAAGAATAACCATGAGAAGTTTGAAATTAGTATTTGTAATTTCACACTTAAGAAAACTATTACAAAAACAACTTAGCCTAGCATCCTCAGCTCAAAATACCACTTTTCTTAGATTGTATGTACACAACAACAATTCTATAGAATTCAGCAAGCAGTTTTAGTTTACGTAGACTCAAAAATGAATAAAGTAATCCAACTGATGATCAATGTTCTTGTAAAATGAATGCTAAAATGCCAAACAGGTTTTTTTTCTGATGAAGATAAATAAATTCAAGCAATGTTTTCTGTTTCTATGTTCTTCAAGCATTGCATAGTAGCTTCAGTACTTTCAGAGAGTTGGATTAAGTCACATTGCTACATCTCCTATTCCGATAACAAAAACAATTGATGCTAAGCCCAACTTTTCCTTCACTATAGGCATAAAATGACTGACTTTACACCCTCAGAACAAGTCCCTCCAGCTCTGCAATTGTGGTTTGGCATGTGTGAATGAAAACGTTATGAAGGACTTGTGACTACATAATTTAGGTGAAAAAGAATAGCTATTTTGGCTGGGAGACCCTTATCATTACATTGCATTTCCTGTGATTATTTTGCAGTAACTGGATCATGAGCTCTTATAACAGCTCATCAAAATAAAACCTTTAAAGGTATCAATCCCAAACCCAAGCAGTTTGTCTTTGTGTGTGGAGACTTTAGAGGTTTGTTAGCAAACCCTAGCCTTTTGTTAGTGGCATACAGGGGCACTCTTTCAGTCAATTGTTAGAGGGAAGACAACTTCAGTGTTTTGTAGTTTTATAGTCTTTCTCCTCCCTTCCACTTTCAAGGTGAAATAACTTTGCTTGCATTCCTTGTTAAGGAATTTTGAAAAGCTATACCCTATTTTTGAGTTGTAATATAAAATCATTTTATACAGCATCAAAGAACAGGCATCTTTTGTATTCAGGTATTCCTGGAGTAATACATTTTACTTATTTGATGCATAGCACACTTCTACAATATTATTCAATTCACAAAGTCTGTTGGTCCCTATTGTCAAACCAATGATCAAAATTAATATTGTTTTTTCAGAAATTATTTATTCCAATTTTAGTTTGAGTATATATTATTTCAATTATAATGTATTACCAACACATCCATGCACATAAAATCCCCCCACTACCCTAAAATAAATAGTTATGGGAGAAAGTGAGACAAAAATGGAACCTCATCAAAGTAGACAAGAGTGAAACTCTGGTCCTCATGAAACAACCCTTGCCTTGCTCCTACCAGAAACTACATTTTGCTGGCTGTCCTAAAGAAGTTAGTGGCTATGAAGATTCTTAGTTAATAGGAAGCATGTCTTTTTTTATAACATGGATGAAGAGCAACTTTGGAAAGAGAATTCAGAAAGACTATGCTGGAAATATTTCTATAGGAGGAACATTATTAGGAAAAATATTTCCATACATTGATTATTTGAATGTTAGACTCCCTAAATGCCACTGCTGTCCTCAGACTTTACTGCACAGCTTTCAATGATGCTATAATAAAAAACACATCTTATTTTGAGTATTACTTTGAATTGTTTTCTAAATTTGTAAAATAATTTTTTGTATATTTAGCTCATACAATTCATGTTTACATCAATTTTTGCAACATTCAGTACACATTTATTGGATAAATGTCATGATAAATGTTTGGGATCAGTTGCATAGTAGATGGTGCTATATCACACTTGTCTATTGTTCCTTTAAGTCTCTTTACTCTGTTGTCTGAATTGTCCACATGATTTACTGTGACAAAAGAAAAATAATGAGTGATCCTGCTATCTGTGCCATCTGATAGACACATTGAAAGCTTTACTCAACAAGCTATTCTATTGCATTAGGTTCTGGCCCAGAGTTTTCAGGCCTAGCCTCGAGGTTCTGACCCACAGTCCTTCAGAAACACATGCAGTCCCACACAATTACATAGATGCTTATATTATTTTTACACTGATTGATCTAAGGCCCAAAGATCCAAAACATTTTTCAAGTAATATATATATATATATATATATATATATATATATATATATATATGTATATATATATATAGAGAGGACTCAGCTGTGTGTGTGTAAAATAAATCATTGTGTGTAATTAGCCATGACACATTAAAAACTCTGTTCTTTCTCTTTTTAGCTTGATTTTTAAATAAGAAAATCTTTTTGTTTCAGGAAACAAAAATGATATGTGACTAAAATCATCAAAAATTTTACTTCCAGTCACTGAACTGGCCTACTTGAGACAATAACAAATACTTTTCATTCAATGAAGTAATTATTTCACTTTTATGAAAACAAAATAATCTATTTGTAGAAGACAAATGTTTGAAGTTAATGAAACTCTTACATGTACATAATATGACAGACACTTGAATTTAAAAAAAAGATCTTTTGTTGTTAAGTTTTGTTTTTTAAATATAATTGTTCTATTAATTTTTTGAGGATTTAATAAATGCCTGTGTGTTTTGATCATACCCACCCCACAATCTTCTCCGAACTCTTCTTACATCCTCCCTTCTCCAATTCCTTGTGTCTTCTTTTATTTTATTTTAATGACATACCTAGTCCAATTTGTGCTGCCCATATGACTGTGGTTGTGGAGGCACACATTGGAGCATTACTGGCTCTTTTTTTATTGCAGCAGTCAACTGTCCACAGATCTTCAGCTGAGTGTTAATGGTTTGGAATTTCTCTCCAGTCCTGTCGTGCCCAACTTTGCCAGCAAGGAAGAACGCAACTCCGGATTCTTCTCTCCAGCAGTTTATTCAGGACCTTGAATAATCTTATGACCCCCGGGGAAAGCCTGCTCATGGCTATATACCCTTAGGGCTTCCAATCCCGGTAAGCCACATGGACATTGCCAACAGGTCCTAGCATGCAGAAGCAAGCCACCATCCTCGCCTACAGCCATATAAGGAGTTGTTTACTCCAGAGAGCACTCGCCCTCAGGAAGGTGGAAGGTGGAAACCAGCGCCATCTTTAGGGCGTGATACAATGCAGCTCTCTACACAGTCCATGCATGAATGCTGACTGTCATGATCATAATGCATAAAACCACAGCTGTTGTGAATTCATGAATGCAAGATTTCATTTATGTCCAGGAGATACTGTTTTGCCAAGTTTTTCCAGATCTCTGGCTTTTATAGTCTTTCCATCTATTCTTCCATAGTCCCTGAACTTTGAGGAGAGAGTTGATATGTTCTACTTATTGCAGAGCTCTAGTCAATCTCTTAGTTTATGCACTTTAACCAGTTTTGAATTTCTGCATTAATCATCATTGAACGCACAATGGGAATTCTCTAATGAGGTCTGAGAGCTGCACTAATCTATGGATAACAAGATTCAAATTTAGAGGGAAGTGTGATACTATGCATTTTTAGTAAAATAATAAATAGCTGTATGCTTACTCCTAAGGCCTATAAACTCTCAATCCTTAGTTCTTAGCTAGATTTATATAATCAGACATACATTTCCTATTTTTCCTTGTGGGGTAGGCCTTCAATCCAAGCAACATAGTTGATTAAACCTATAACTTTTGTGCCACTATTGCATTATTGAATCTTTCCAGGCTGGTCATTACTGGGTGTCTTAGGAGTCACAACTAAGTAAGATGGTTGATGACTTTTCTCCCTTAGATTTTGGTACAGGACCTTCTGGTACTATGAAAGCTAGCCAACAAGAGGATACTTCTTGGTCAGAACTAATTTAATTTATTCATGTCCTGTTATAAGTGTTTGTGGTGTTTTTAGGCAACATCATCCTATCATCAAGAACAGTGGCAATAATCTGCTTTTGGTGTCTCTGGGACACTCCCAACTAATAATTCAAAGGGAGGTATCCCAAACATGGCACTGTGTTTTTTTATTTGGTAACCTATAGCTCTGGAAGAAACATTTTCTTAAATGCATATATTTGAATGGTTATAAGTATATATGAGATAAACATGTAGGAAATTCATAAAATAGAAAATTTCTACATGAAATCTTCAAGCACGTTTGTCATATGATCCCCCCTCCCAGCCCTTCCTCTCTCTCCTTCCATCTCATTCTTCTCCCACTTAAATCTATTTCTTCATTACTTTCTATTTCCCCTTTATTTCCTATAGTCTACTTTCCTCTTCACTTAATGCATTTTTTTTCTTAACCCTCAGATGACTTGTTTTAAGTTTCTGACTTCCAAACTAAACATACAAATTTATATATCTATACTAGGATTAGCATATCAGTGAAAAAATGCAATGTTTCTCCTCCTGGATAAGGTCATCTCACTTAGTTTAATGTTTTCCAGTTTCATCCATTTGCTTACACATTTTATAATTTTAATTTTTAGAGTTAAATAAAATTTCTTTGTCAACAGGTATCACATTTTCATCCATTCATGATTTGATGAACATCTAGGCTATTTCTATGTTGACTACTATGAAGAATGCAGCCATGAACATAGATAACATGTAAGTAAGATAGAGTTCTTTGGGTATATGTCTAGAAGTGGTACAGTTGGCTTAAAATTAGAAATCGATCTACCATAAACAAAAGTGTATTTTTAATTTCCTATTGTATACTTCCTAAGGTGTAGGATTGTTTAAACCTTGTGCTATAATTCCCTTTTCTTTTATGCTAACAATTTTTGCGTTAAATTTATGCATATTAGATATTTGTGATTACTGTCATTGTACCCAAAAGATATTTTCCGTATTGGAATCACAAAAATCAAGAGAATGTAAGTCATGTAGTCCTTTCTTCAGTGTGTATTAAGGATAATTGCAATGGTTATATGGGGGAGACTGTAGTGTAACTTAAGAACATTTGAAATAGTTTATTCAAAAGGACTGTGGTTGTCTGTCTGTCAGTAACATAAGCATGGTGACATTAGGGGAAACTAACAAGAGTCATTTTTAAAATATTGTTTCCATTTTAGAAATCAATAGAAAAGACTAACAAATCTAATAAGTTTAAAATATACATATATGTACATTTACACACACAAATACATACCTAAGAGACAGACAGATAGATGGTTCAATGTTAATGGCTAACACGAAAGAAAATCACTTCTTTTCTTAATATAACATATTTTGGTTAATTTCAGTTGACAATTCACATTGACTAAAGGCTAAAACTTAACTTATTATACTTGAATATTTAGTTCTTGACTCTGTAACACACAACTGCAGTTGTAACTGAAGTTTCAGATTATCAGGATTTTAGGGTAAATTATGAAACAAATTATCAGAATGCCACATTGCTGTTTTCTGTGATCCTTCTTGAGGATATAAACTTCTTCTGTCTCTTTTCTAAATTGGCCAAGACAACACATTTTAGATTTCTTTTTAAAAAAAACATATTTATTTATTTCTTAAGGATTAAACACAAATGGCAAACTCTCAATCAAATTAAACAAAAAAAGGAAGACATATTTCACTAAAACTAGAAATTGAAATGCAAACATTGCAACAAATATGAATGAAATTCCTGAAAATTATAAGGACATATATTATGAATTTTTTTTTGATAAATTGAAGATTCTGAAAAAAAATGGTGAGTTTTTAGATAGCAAAATTAAACCTAAATTCAATGAATGATTTTGACAAATGCATACTTTGTAACCTTGAAATACTTAAAGTACTAATAAAATACTTCATACTAAAAATAAAAACAGCAATAACAAAACATACACAAGAATATATGAACTTACTACAGAATTCTACTATAACTTAAAAATTAAGACAAATACATATCATATTATTCCATAAAACTTAAAAAAATAAATCAAGCCTTTAAAAGTTACAAAGCCAGTGAAACCCAGATATTATCATAGTATTTTTTTTCCTTTTTAAATTTTTTTTTCATATATATATTTATTATTTGGTGTTTTTACATCATGCACCCCATCAAACTCAGATATCAGACCTCTCAGTATCATGCCCACTCTTATGATCCCCCCATTAACCAAACTGCCCATTTATACTGCTCATTTGCTTACTGGAACATAATTAAGCTCCCTGTGGACAGACCCTTAAAGAAAACAAGTCTTTCCTTATTCACCCCTCTGTCAAAAGCCATCAATGCAGAAGTGAGGCATTGTGTCATTTAACTATGTTCTGGTCTTGAGTTCTTGTGTACAATGACATCTCTCTCTTTCTATATAGTTTTTGAAGTCCACTAATGAGTGAGTATATCCCCTGCTTCTCTTTCTGGGATTGTGATAACCTCATTCAGGAGGATATTCTTCATATCCATCCATTTGCCTGCAAACTTTAGAGTATTATTTTTTTCTTACTGCTGTGTAGTGCTCCATTGTGCAGATGTACCATAGCTTGTTAATCCATTCCTCAGTTGAGGGGCATCTAGGTTGTTTCAAGGTTCTTGCTATTACAAATAATGCTGCTATGAACGTAGTTGAGCTAATGCTTTTGGGGTGTGAATGTGCATATTTAGGGTATATGCCTAAGAGTGGTATTGCTGGATCCTTGGGGAAATGGATTCCCAGTTTTCTGATAAACTGCCATACTGCATTCCAGAGTGGCTGAACCAGCTTACACTCCCACCAACAATGGAGGAGTGTTCCCCTTGCTCCACATCCTTTCCAGCATAGGCTGTCATCTGTGTTTTTAACCTTGGCCAATTTGACAAGTGTAAGGTGGTATCTCAAAGTTGTTTTGATTTGTATTTCTCTGATGGCTGATGATGTTGAGCACTCAAAAATCTAGAGCCCAAAACCCAATTAAAATTGGGGTTCAGAACTAAAAAGGGACTTCTCAGCAGAAGAATTAAAAGTGGCTGAAAGACACATGAAAAATTGCTTAACATTATAGATTTCTTATTTCAGTTGTGAGAGGTTTAACTTCTGGTTTTTATTTGTTTGTTTGTTTTAGATCTACTATCTAAATTCTAATAATTTTAGTTGTGTACTTTCCAGTACTGTTCAGTTTGTACTCAGTAACAACAGTACTAGAAATGGAGCACAAGCAGAAATAGTATAGTTTCAACTAGCAACTATATTTTTATTTTCTTAATAAATTAATAAAAATAAAATAAATGTAATGAAAGGATGACATTTCCTTTTTTGATATATATTTTTTTACTAGTTCATACACAAATAGTTGTGTTGAAATCTATAGCATGAGCTGGTTCAGAAGTTACCCAGATTTGGTCCCATAATCTCTTTCCTGAGTTTTTCTCTTGCTAACAAGTTTTGTTCCATAACAATACCTCACTTGTTTACTTAGAGTTTAAGTGCATTTACATATGTAAAAAAGCATGTGTCCTATTGCATTTTCTACAGCATTCTGTAATATTCTATAGTATTTAGTGTTTATGAGGTCCAGCTTTGTTGACATACTCAGATGAGGCTTACTAATTTTAACTACTATTTTGAATAACAATACATACATTGTCATGATGACAGATATTTGGATATTTTTATTACCAATTTTTTGGTGTTACTATTCTATCAATATTTTTATATATTCTCTTTAATATGTTGCCAGGAATTTCTATATTACATATTTGGAACTGAAGTTGGTTGGATGTTACATGTATATATGTTCACATCTACATTATAAAGGTATATCATTTTTTTCATGTATGATTACTAAAAAAACTCCATAAACCATGTAATTATGGTCATTAATTATTATTCATATCCTTTTTAATATTAGATGTTAGTAAATGTTCCATTTTTTGTACTTCTATGTATAAAATGAAGCCCATTGTGTCTTATTTTGAATTATCATTTATGTTCAACAGCATTTTCCCCCTAGAAACACTGTTCAGATATTCCTCATTTTAAGAGTGTGGTGGAATGTTCTCTGTATAATGTAAATAATGGAGCTGTTTTGGCCTATGTAGAGCACCGTAGAAGTGGGTGGAGAATCAGAGGGCAGGCAGGTAGGAAAGGGTGGAGTTAGTCACTCTCCATTGGACGCCCAAGAGGAACAGACATGTAGAGGTACCGGCCAGTCACGAGCTGGGAGCCACATGGCAGTCAAATTAATAGAAATGGGTTGAATTGGGATGAAAGAGCTAGCTAGTAATGTGCTTAAGATATGGGCCAAACAGTGTAAAAGATATAAGCGTGTGATTTCATTTCTTTGGGTGACAAAAGCCGTGGGCGCGCAGACCAGGTTCCAAACCTCCGGTGCCGCAGGTACGCCAGGTTGCAAACCTCCCGGACCCAAAACGGTCTGGGAAAAACTTATTACAATGTAAGAGTTCTTGATTTTTGACAATATTTATTTATAGATATGCTAAATGCTCAATGTCCTTTTTATGTTTATGTTTTGCAAATGTCTTCTTTTAATGCATATTAAAATTCTTTGTCTTAAAGTTTATAAAATATAATTAAAGTGTTTTTATGATCACTTCAAAAATTTTAGCTGATGCTTACAGTAAAGATAAAAAAATAATATTTTTTAATTTTGACACAGTTTAATGCATAAAATACAAGGTCATTTCCAAAATTAATAAGATCTGATATTGACGAACTAAATTTTTTGAGGCTAGTATTTTTTGATCATTGTTTAGAACATAATAATTTTTAGAACATTTTTATTTTAAAATAAAGGTATTTTCTTTTGTAAAAGCTGTGGTAGGTGTTTATCCATGTCAGAGCATGTGTGGATGTTGGTGGATACTGAAAATGTTGGTCATTCCTTGAGACATGAGTTTAACACAGCATACAGCACACTGTCTTTTATCTCCTAGGGAGACTCCTGTCTCCAATTCCCTTCTCCTTGTAGGAGCACCATCATAACAGATGTGCATAATATGTTACATGGTTTCTGTGTATCCCAACTCAGGTCTTCAGCCTTTGCAAAAAGTACTTTGATCATTGCGCCATTTTCCCAGCCTCTTATAATGGACTTTTGACTCTATGTTGTTTTGAATTATGTTCTTTTTGATTTTGGCACTAGATAATACAAAATCAATATATCTTTACACCAAAAACCAATAAAACACATAGACTTTATTACTGTAAAACACTAAATAAGAACATAAAACTGAATCATCCTTGGGTTTCTTAGAAAACTATAAAAATATGTTTCAATTTTCTTTTTCATATTCTACAAGGTAAAGCAAAAACTAGATCTTAATTTATTCATAGCAGCATCACTAAAGTGAAATGAGTAAAATCTGTGTAGTAACCTATTTGACTAATGTAACAAAAAGAATACCTACTTTCTCTCTAACTTCTGATTTTAATAGAAAATGAATCAAAAGAACAATAACATATCTCTCCATTAAAGATATATTAGTTTAAGCAAAAAAGAGTTTGCATTGTAAGTTGTAAATAAACTCTAGGGTTTATTGTAATTTTAAGTCATGGGAAAACTTTTGAGGTTCTTCCAGTGGCAAAACTCACATATTTCTGCAGAGTTCCCTGTTATGTATTTGCCATAGTCTGGGTGTCTCTGTCATATGGGCTGCAGCTGGAAGTTATGCAACATCAAAACCGAGAAATGCTGTTCTGCATATTTCCTGATGCACTTCTTATGCAGAACCTCACAGTAGCAGAGCTATGAGCATAATAAGCCTTAGAAAAATTATACATTTTAATGCATTATTTTGAGAAACGACCTTTGTATTTTTTAGCAATATCAAACATCTGATGTATTTTAGTTTTCTTTATCGAAAAATATATTCAGTCAATATATTCTGATTAGGGTTCTCACAACGTCTTCCCAGATCCCCCCACATCCCCACCTTCCTTTTCGCTTTCTCACCCTTTTCTTCTCCCTTCTTCTCCTTATACATCTAGATCCATGTCCTTTATCAGAAAACACACATATATAAATGAAACCAACACATATAAATAGGACAAAGCAGGCAAGCAATCAAACAAAAGATTCAATATAAAAGCACAAGAAATTCATATAAACACACAGGAAGATACACACAGAAATCCCATAAACACCCAAAATCAGAACCCATAATGTAAACAACAACAAAATCCTCAAATACAACTGAGTTCATTTTGTATTTGCCTTTTACTTCTCAGCATAGGTCCTACTTTTAAGTGTTGCTTTTAGCACTAGTGAGACTTCATTGGAGAAAATCAATTTTTCCTTTGTCAGTGGTTATCAAATGGGAATAGCTTCTGAGTTAGGGACGAAAGCTTGGGTTCACTTCCTGTCTCATCACTATGACCCTCATCTAGCTTAGACATATGCAGGTCCTGTGCAAGCTGCAACAGTCTCTGTGACTTCATATGTGTGTCATTCCTGTTGGTTCTAGAAGGCCATGTTTCCTTGGTGTCTTCCATCTCTTTCCGTTCAAGCATTCTTTCCAACTTCTCTTCCCAATAGTTTCCCGAGGCCCTTGAGGAAGTATTTGATGAAAACATTGCTTGTAGAGTCAAGTGTCCCAATGTCTCTTACTCTCTACACTCTGTATTTATTCACATCTACAGCAGGAGGAAGCTTTTCTGACGATGATTTAGCATGATCTATGATTATAGCATAATGTCATTAGAAGTTATTTTTGATTACATTTATTGTATATTTTCAAAGGCTCTGAAATTTGTCCATGAGTGCACAAGAGATAAAGTGATACAGATACATATTGGCACTCTAATCTGCAGGAGAGACATATCTGCCAGCAGACTAGAGTCTATGTCTCAGTTATTCCCTTTACCAGCTATAAAAGTTTTTTCAACTTTAAAGTTAGATAAATAGTATTAGTCTTGGTTATACAGCAGTGATAGACTAACCTCATCGCTTTTAAACAGAAGAGTTCTTTTTTTAAAGGCTCCATTACATGTTTGTTGTAATGGGCTTTCTGGACTTTCCATCACATCTGCTGACTGTGACACAGGTGTAGAGAGAGATGGCCAAATAAAATGTGTGATTTACTGAACCCAAGAAAGTTTCCACAAATAAAACACTTAAGTCCAGACACCCTATGTCACTTCCATTTGCAAAACATTAGTTGACACCCATCATACAACTCCACCCAAACTACACAGGGATGGGAAGAAAAGTTTTACAAAAACTTATATGGCATGGCAACAAGTACAGTACTCTTAAGATTTTTCTTCTAGCATACTGGAGGTCTCTAGCATAGTGTTCATGGCATATGGTAAACATTTTTCTTAAGTTCCCTTGGGCATACAGTCAGTGTATTAGCAGGCAAGGATGAAAACACATAGGAGTTGGAAATGTTACCAGCTACTTTATGGTCTACATTGTTACATTTCTTCAGTGTACATATTGTAAAAGTTGAGAAAATGTCTGTTTTAATTTGAGTTCCATCACCATGACTCACAACAACAAACCAATATGAGACCCAGTAATAAAGACAGAAAATCAAAGAAGCTCCAACTTTGAAACACTCTGGGTATTTTCCAGATTTATAAAATATTGTAGAAAACATCTTACTATACAAAAGTATTCACTAACAATTTAAACGAATTGAGCCACACATATTTTTATTTCTTTATTTTTTAATTTATTATGAATAAAGTCATATTTTTTATCTGTGTATAACCTTGTTCAAGCTCCCTTTCCCCTCCCGCCCCTTCCAGTCATTCTCTCTTCTCCACATCACTTTATCTCCTCCCCAGCAAGGGCAGGAGGTTCCAAGGTCCCAATGTGGCTTAGTTCAGCATCCACTCCTGGCAGATCTGCTTTCCTCACCCCAATATCAAGACTGGGTCAAGTGTTCCTCTGGAGGGAATGGGATTCAAGGATTCTGTGCATTCAATCTATGCACAGAAACACAGTCAGAACCCTCCCTTTAAGGCTCTACATAACTGCCCATGCCAGTGGACAGTTGCCTATCCTTGGAGGGCCTAATTCCTTTTCTGATGGCTTCCAGGTGGCTGTTCTTGATTCAGTGAGCCCCCGAGAGCTCCAGCCAGCCATCACTGCGAGAATTTTCCTCATAGTTCCTATCCCTTTGCTCATATAGAGTCTCCTTCCCTGCTATTAGCTGGACCAGGGACTCAGCCCAGTGCATAGCCATTATCCCTGCCTGTGGTGGCACTTCGGGTGGCTATTTATTTGATTATAGGGGAAGTACTGCATTTTTATAGTTCATTTAACAAGATGTTTTGTGGACTAGACCTAAAAAAAATCAATCTTAGGGTCTAAGATTATTTACTAATAGAGCTAGGGATTACCCAGTCTCACTTCTTTTTACTCGTAAAGACAAATAATTTCCAACATATACTCCTAAATTATTCCTTATAGAGTGAATTCTAACAGTTTTGTTTGTTTGAGATGGGGTCTTTCTATGCACCCAATGCAGGTGTTTGTGCATCTCAGATGGAAAGAGATCCTGGCAGGAGCCCAGGCATACTGAGAGCTGAAGTTCTAATGAAAAAGCATTCAGGCATTTGGGAGCCAATGAATAATGAGTGTTACAGCTTGATGGAAAGTAGGCAGTCAGGAGCCAAATGAACACCACAGCCACAGTAAGGGCAGGTAGCAGCTTACAGCCCTGCTTTAAGGAAAGGCTTCCCCAGTGCTAATAGCTCTGCTCCAGCAAGGGAGGGCCTCTCTGGCAAAGCTGCTACAGTCCTCTTGCTCTGCTCCACTGGGGGAATGCTTTCTCTGCTCAAGGGTTACAGTTTCTTAACAGCTTTGTTCCTCCAGCAGTTCTCTGTCTAGGCTCCTTCGCTGCTGCTGCTCTAGCATAATAAGATCTTCACCCAAACCTCATTCAACAGATTTATTGGGAAGGAGGATCAGGAGAGTGGCTGCCTCAGCCTGGGGTGGGAGAAGACAGCAGGGAAAGGGCTACAGAAACAGGGCTTATGTAGGTCTTCTTAGGGGCAGAGCTTTCCAGGGAGGAGACAGATTGGTCAGATTTCTTTTTAACCTTTTTACCCTGATTTAGTTTAGGTTTCAGGGCCAAAATGCCTCCTTCACTGGCTCTTTTGGGCCTTGGCATTCTAATTTTCAGGGTCTGGACACATTTCTTTTGCTGGTTCTATTTCTAGGACCAAAGTGTGTTTCTTTGGTGCTAGGTTCAGAGTCAGGGCACATTTCTTTTTGGTGCTGATTTTGGGAATAAAGTATTTCACTGGCTCAGGTTTTAGATCCAGGGTGGGTCTCTTTCAGTAGCTCTGCTTTCAGGGCTAGCCTTGGATTTTTCATTGGCTCTGGATCCATAGTCAGATGAGTTTTCTTTCACTGACTTTAGTTTCAGAGCCAGGGTGGACACCGAGGATGGCCTGTAGTTTGTCATCCTACTTTCTCAGCCTCCTCAGTGTTGAGATTATAGGCAAAGACCACTAAGTACAATAGGGATTACAGTTATAAATATTTATTGCCATATTTTCAAATATTTATGACTATAGCAAGCTCTTTTTCATTACATTTATATTTGTTGGATATTTTCCAGTGAATAAAATATTGCACTGTACATTAGAAAATAAGATTCTTGCACAAGGGACACCATCTAGGGCAGGCATCCTGTACAACTGGCCCTTACAATCATTCTGCCCTTTCCTCTATTTCTTTCCCAAGCCTTAGTTGCAAGGGTTACATTGAAGATGTATAAGTTGGTGTTGGAGACCCCCAAGCCACTTATTCTCTGCATTTTGACCTGTTTCAGATCTCCATCATAGTTTCTATTTGCTGGAAAAGGATTTGTTGGTGAGGAGTAAGCTACACACGTCCATGAGTATAAGTGTTGAGAATAAATTCAGAAATGTTATTGCTATAGGTAAATGGTAGTAATGGGCTCTCCTCTAGGGTCTACAACTCTAAGCATGGAGAGTTGTCTAGCTTTACAGTTTGGGACATAAAGTCTTCTCTGTTTGGTGGCCTTAAGTCAGATGAGAAAGTTTTTGGTTACACCCAAGTTTCACCTTTGTGGATCTCTTGCAAGTCTTGTCATGGTTGTAATTTACAGGCTTTACAACAGGTTAGGATTGTTCTTCACCATTGTTAGCTCACATTCACCATCTGGTACACTGAGAACCAGAAGGATTCAATCTGAAAGTTTTCTAGTCACCCTTGAGAAGCAAAGATGGGCAGGATGAGTGGTGAGGTAAACATCAGTCCTTTACTGAAAACTCTGATCTAGACAACAGAAAATAACTAACGCAGGAGAAAGCATTTTGTTGTTCCCTATATTTTCTCCTCTGTTGTATATGGAAACAAATTTCATTTTAGAAAAATATTCATAATTATTGTTAATGGCCTCTGGATTTCATTGTCTATCTCACATAATCGCAATACTTTTAGAACTGAAGACATGCTTCTAGTAGCTCCTGTCTGTGCTTTGGCAGCAGGATGGTGCCTGCATCACGGTTGTTGTAACCCATGCATATCTGTGAAAGCAGAACATAAGTTCTCCACTTTCATGTTTCATGAGAACTGACTAACAGAGGAGAAAATATAGGGAACAACAAAATGCTTTCTCCTGCGTTAGTTATTTTCTGTTATTTTGGATTTTAGACCATCATAATATTTGGTGCAGAAAAATACAATATTATAGTCTCAATCTGTGATCTTTCTAGGGTTTTGGTAATGCTAGAGATCATTGTCACAAAGATAAGGGAATAATGAAAGTTCTCCAGAAAGACTTGAATGTCTGAGTGCTGATCAACAACCTCTCCCAATACAGAATATCTTCAAAAAGCTACACTTCTAAATTCAAAAGGATGGCTGTGTGCATTGTTTGATAGAGAAAGGAATGCTTTTGTCTGAAAAAGTTTCTATTCAAAAATCTTATAGTATGTATTTAATTAAGATGTGAAAATACAATGAATGGCTCTGAAAACAAAAATATTCCTCAAGTCTGGATAATTATAAAACCATCAGTAGTTGATGGTATTTGTTTCTGTCTAATTTCTCTACAGGCTTTTTCTCCCAAGAGAATAGTTATAAAAGTTACCAAAATAGTGTTATTCTATTTTTCCTTTTTAACAACATACCAATAACTCAGAATGATTTTAAGGCTTAAAATATATAATGGATAAGTTTGTCAGGTAGAGCTAATAAATTAGTGTTCCTTCCTAAAAGCTTTCTCCACAGAGTACTTAATATTGCACGTTCCTGTGTTTATATAGAATTAGATCTTGAGAATGTTAGGTTGGAAGAGAGACAACTACTGATTTAGGTTGTATTTCTGTTCGGACCCTGACCTGTGGCAGAGGTTTGGAACCTGGTCCACGCAGCAGCTTTGTTCCCCAAAGAAATGAATCAGACGCTTATATTACTTCATACTGTGTGGCCCATGTCTCAAGCACATTACTATCTAGCTCTTTCATCTTAATTTAACCCATTTCTATTAATCTGTCTACCACGTGGCTCAGCCCATGGCTCACCTGTATCTCTTACATGATTCTTCTTCGGGGGTTGGATGGAGACTGACTAACTTCACCCTTCTCCTACCTGCCTGTTCTCTGATTCTCCACCCATTTCTACGGTGCTCTACATAGGCCAAACCAGTCCTTTATTTACAGCATACAGAGAACATTTCCACCACACTTTTTCATGATCTTGACAAACTCATGTGTATTAATCCTTTTATGATATTTACTAAAATACCTAATATAACATAATACCCTATTTAGGGTTGTTATTGCTATGATAAAACACCGTGACCAAAAGCAACTTGGAGAGGAAAGAGTTTATTTGGTTTACACTTCGACATCACCGTTCATCATTGAAGGAAGTCAATACAGCATAATAAGTTTCTGGTCTGTGCAGCCTGTGATCCACACCTGCAGAACAGCAGTCCCACAGAAATACAGAGAGGCTTTTATTAATTTCATGTTGATTGACCTATGGCTCAGATATATTGCTAGCTAGCTTTCTTTTTAACCCAATCTATTTCCATTAATCTGTTTAGCCATGTATCTTGGTATTTTTTCCTCAGAGCAGCATGGTTCTCTTATTTCCTCCAAATCTGCTGGCATCTCTCCTGGTGTTTCTCTAGCATCTCTCTAGTGTCTCTTTCTCTGCTTTTCCTTTTCCTAGAGTTTGCTTCATCTGGTAGCCCTGACCTCTCTGTTTTCTGGCCAATCAGCTTTTTATTAAACCAGTAGGTGGGACAAATCCTACTATAATACAGGAATTCAAAGATGGCAGTAAACTGAAAGCAAGAGCTGTGGAAGGGTCCTGATTACCAGCTAACTTCATTCTTGGTAGTAAGAAGGGGCAGGTGCAATAAATTATCTTTTACCTTAGTTGGGATATGCTCCACAGCACCTGGACTCCTAAGGATTTCCCTGAGGTAGAAGGCATCTTAACTCTATTAGGATTTGTTTCCCATCCTTTGAGTATTATCAAAAGGTCTAAAGTGTTTGCTACCTTTTCCTCATTTGATCCAATCAGCATACAGTCAACATAGTGAATCAGTATAGTGTCTTGTGGAAGAGACAGATGGTCAAGATCTCATATAATGAGTTATGACACAGGGCTGGAGTGTAAATATTTTCGTGAGGTAAAACTACTTACAGATATATTACTGGCCGGTCTAAATAAAAGCAAATTGCTTCTGGAGGTCATCATAGCCAAGAACCAAGAACAAGGCATTTGCTAGATCAATAGCTACATATATAACAGGAGATGTGCTGATTTGTTCAAGTACAAATCACAGTGGACAGAACAGCTGCCATCTGTCACTGCCTCCTTGAGTTTCTGATTCTCAACTCTTATTCTCTATGATCTTTCTGTCTTCTTCACTGGCCAGATAAATACTTAAAGGAACATATGATGGAAAAAACCACCCCTGCATCTTTCAAGTTCTTGATAATGACACCAATTTCCTCAATTTTTCCAAGATGTGATACTGCTTTTGGGTCACATTTTTTCTTAGCAGGGGAAGTCTAAAGGTTTCTATTTAACCTTTCTAAGCACAACAGCTTTACTTTATAATTCAGGGAACCAGTGTGAGAATTCTGTCAAATTATAAATATATTTATCCCAGTTATAAATCCTAAGACTAGGGAAATAACCACAAGATGAGTTTGGGACCCACTACACCTCGTGTGAGTCAGTCCTCAGCCAAAACTCTATTAATCATCTGTCTTCCATAAGCTCCTACTTTTTAGTCTGAGGGCCACAATATTTCTGGGGTCTCCAGGAATCAGCATCAATTCAGAAGCAATATTCAATAGTTTCCAGAAAATCTGATGGTGTTCTTCTCCTAGTATACCGTTACTTTTGCAAAAAGCCCTAAGTCCCTCTGAGAAAGAACTGGGGAAATGCTAATAGGAAATGCTATAGTATTCTATCAAGATGCTTTCTCTAGAAACATTCATGTCTTTAATTCAAAGTGTTCTGGGTCTGTAAACTGGCTTAATTCTAAAAAAAGATGGTTCAGAGGCCTATCCTTTTGCCATCATCCAGTGTAGTTTTTCTTTTATTTGTTTGAGAATTTTTCTTCTTGTACATCTCAAAGATAAATGCAATAGGCTTCTTACCTATTCCATGCCTAGAAAAACCGTTGATTGATTAGCTGGTACCAAAAGGCCATAGAAGTCATGACACCATAAAAATCATTTTTCCTGTGCTGCCCATTAAAAGTTAGGCCATTTGGACATTGCCTTGTCTATACTGCTTATTATAATAACTAGAAGTACCTTGCCTTTGGCAATTCTGTGCTCCCATCTGGTCCCTGAAACTTCTGGTCCTAATTTAAACCACTGAATTTAATTCATCCAACTAAGCATCTTCAACCCTAAGGCTTGGCACAAGGAAAAGGGTGACATAAAGGTTCCTCAGATTTGCTGATTCTCTTCTCACCATTTTGTGTCTTACAGGATAAGTAAAGGGTATGTTTTCTTAGCCTTCCCAATAGAAAATAATGTTTTACAGTATGTCATTCTAGCATTGTGATTTCTCTTCATCAACACCAAGTCAAGGAATATCAGGCTTTTCCAATGCCATCCTCAGCAACACACACAGCTTGTTTTAAACACCAGCATGCTCTGCTCCACTATTGCTGGTAGCTATCTTTGGAATAGGCATATCCAAGCTGCTTGGTCTTCTACTGCAACTAGGTTTCACTTTTACTAATAGCTTCTCTTGGGCTCTCTGCATAGTGGAAAGCTTTAAATTTTTACCATCTTCCCATTTAAACAAGAGTGTCTGCTGTTATTCCAGATGTATCTTCATCAACAGCCTCTCCTGGCTCACATGGTGCCAAGCATCAGCTGCTATCCATGATCCTTCATGCCTTGAAATCAATAGTATTTGGGAGACTCTTACACATCAGCAGGTTTCGCTGAAGCACAATGTACAACCTTGACTATTTCTGAACACACATGTGCTAACTCTAAGGAGTAAGTACTTTCAGGAAGATTTCACTTCAGTGATGCTGGCCTCCTCTTAATCACAGTTGTTTTTCATCTCTAGCTGACCAGCATCCATTGTACTAGCAAAACAATGGTATTACATTACTAAGTATGGTCTCTCATTCATCATAGAATTAGAGCCTATTTTTCGAGATTCTGGTAAATACTAAAGACCAGCTGAAAAACCCAACCATTTGGGCTGAATTGAACTGGTAGACTGCCTCTTTTGGACTAGGTGTAACACAGTTTATAAGTCATTCTAATATATGTATGTGTGTGTGTGTGTGTGTGTGTGTGTGTGTGTGTGTGTGTATTTATTTCATCAGATCTGTTCCTCTAGGAAACCCTGAACACTACAAAATTAATAAATCTTGGCTATTTTATGTCAATACTACCATAGGAAAATATTAGATTCTTTAATGAGAATGAATATCTTTATTAGTTTATTTCTCTTGACAAACATTTAATCCTATTGATCTTTGAAAAATAACTGAGGAAAAAACTAATTAATAACAAATTATCTTGTAGTAGAAGATGATGCCATAGTTCCAGCACTGGAAAAACTGAGGCAGGAAGGTCACACATTTAAGATTTTGAGCAAAACTCTGAATTCTAGACATTTCAGTATTACATAGCAAAATGATGTCTAAAATATGAAGAAGAGAGCTGTCCGTAAGCATTTTAGTCATATATTTGCCTACATTATAAGTAGATATTTTATATAAACATGATAATATTTTAAGTTCTGGAAAATTTTCATTTTATGTATGCCACGCAGGAAGCAATTACAGCTTCATAATATATATCATGTCAAAATACTTTTAATGTTTTTCAGTAAACTAAAATTACCTCATTTTCCCTTCACTAACCCTCTAAACTACCCTTCCTCACAGCAGCCTCCATATCTCAATCTCTCTCAAGTTGCTAGACTCTTTTTCTTCTGTTACTATCATTATATACATACATATATGTGTAGGTGTGGTATATATATATTTGCTTTTCTCTCTCTCTCCTACACACACACACACACACACACACACACACACACACAGAGAGAGAGAGAGAGAGAGAGAGAGAGAGAGAGAGAGAGAGAACCTGCTGAGTCTGTTTTTGTTGTTTATATGCATACAATTTCAAGACTGCCCATTACATTGGCAGCCAGCCAATAAGGAGATTTATGCATTAAAGACACTAATTTTCCTTCTTCTAGTAGTCTTTAGTTGCTTTTAGTTCTTGATATAGGTGGTGGGCCCTACAAAATTTCTTCATTTCATATTAATATGTCCACTAATGTTTCCCTACCAGCTGTAAACCCTATTAACCACCACAGTTACTAGCATGACAAGATACATATAAAAATATCAGTAAGTGGCACTAGCATGTAAGTGACAATCACAACTGTTCAATTGGACTTAAGGCCTACTCAACAGAAGGGAAATTCTACCTTGTACTAGAAACCTAGCCATCTTCTTAGAACTAGTGTGATCATAAAACTTAAAAGTAATTGATTGCCACAACTTTGCTAAAACAACATAATTCCTTGCCATATTCTCAATCTTATACTTACATCTACTGAGTAACTTCTACCCCTCATCAAAAGAGCCACTCTTTACAGAAACTTAGAGATTGCCACAAAGAACCACCCTTGGACAAAATGAAGAGAACAAAGGGTTATGTGGAACACTGACAGCATATACATTTGCATAGTTCCCCAGGGAATTATTGTTCAGAAAAGAATTGTAGAGAAAGAGATGGGAAGATTGTAAGACCCAGAATAAGTCTGATATGAAACTGTTTTTTTTTTCCCCTTTTTAGAAACAGCTACATAAAAGACAAAAAAGTGGTATCAATTTGTATAGCTTATGATCTGCTGGTATAAACTTGATATAGCTTTTCAAAAAACTCTTCTTACATCATTAACTTGATAATACAACCTTATAATTGTGAATGTATAATTAAGAACAGGAATTTTGAAGATTTCTCATAAATAGCTTAAACTCTTTCAGTTGTAGTGTTCTTAGCTGATATTGATGATAATAAAGTTACCCCAAGGAAAACTTCCAGGACTAAGTAGAGGTATACTTGGGCAAAGCACCTGATGAGCAGGGAGGTATTACATAAACATCATTTACTATCAGACTTGGTAAGTGAATAAAAAGAAAACCCTGATCTGCTGAGAGTTTATACTATAACTATTTGCAGATGATATGTTAGTATACATAAGTGAACCCCAAAATTTTACCAGGGAAAATTTACAGCTGATAAACACCTTCAGCAATGTAGCAGGATACAAGATTAACTCAAAGAAATCAATAACCCTCATATACACTAAAGATAAAAGTGCTGAAAAAGAAATCAGTGAAACATCACTCTTTATAATACCTGCAAATAACATTAATTACCTGGCAGTAACTATAATCAAAGAAGTGACAAGACTATTTGACAGAAACTTTAAATCACTGAAGAAAGAAATTGAAGAGGATATTAGAAAATGGAAGGAATTCCTATGTTCCTGGATAGGTAGGATCAATATAGTAAAACTGGCAATTCTACCAAAAGCAGTCTACAGATTCAATGCACTCCCCATCAAAATCTCAACACAAAATTTTATGGACCTTGAAAGAACAATAGTCAACTTCATTTGGAATAATAGGAAAGTCAGGATTGCCAAAACAATTTTGCTCAACAAAAGAACCTCATGATGCATCACCATCCCAGACTTAAAGTTATATTATAGAGTTACAGTAATAAAAATAACCTGGTACTGGCATTAAAACAGACTTGTGGATCAATGGAATACAACTGAGGATCCAGGCATTAACCAAAAAAAAACAAAAAAACACAAAAAACCAAAAACCAAAAACCTATGAACACCTGATCTTCCACAAGGAGTCCCAAAACATTCAATGGAAAAAAGATAATATCTTTAACAAATGGTGTTGGCATAGCTGGATGGTAGTGTGTAGAAAAATACAAATAGATCCAAGCCTGTCACCCTGCACAAAACTCAAATCCAAGTGGATCAAAGACCTCAACATAAACCCAGCCACTTTGAACTTGATAGAAAAGAAAGTGGGAAATACCCTCCAAAGCATTGACACAGGTGACCACTTCCTAAATATAGCACCAGTGGCACAGACACTAAGAACAACAATCAATAAGTGAGATCTCCTGAAACTGAAAAGCTTCTGTAAAGCCGAGGACACTGTCAATAGGACAAAATGACAGCCTTCAGAATGGGGAAAGATTTTTACCAACCCTACAAGTGATAGAGGCTTGATCTCTAAAGTATATAGAGAACTCAAGAATTTAGAGCCCAAAACCTTAAATTACCCAAAAAGTGGGATTCAGAATTAAAAAGACAATACTCAACAGAAGAATTACAAATGACTGAAAGGCACTTGAAAAAAGTTTTCAACTTCTTTAGCCATCAGAGAAATGCAAATAAAAACAACTTTGAGATACCACCTTACTCCTGTCAGACTGACTAAGATAACAGGCACAGATGACAGCCTATGTTGGAGAGGATGCGGACAAGGGAACACTCCTCCATTGTTGGTGGGAGTGTAAGCTTGTTCAGCCACTCTGGAATGCAGTATGGGAGTTTCTCATAAAACTGGGAATCCATCTGCCCAAGAATCCAGCATATACCCTAAAGATGCACATTCACACTCCAAAGGCATTAGCTCAACTATGTTCATAGCAGCATTATTCATAACAGCAAGAACCTGGAAACAACCTAGATGCCCCTCAACTGAAGAATGGATTAACAAACTGTGGTACATCTACACAATGGAATATGACTCAGCAGTAAGAAAAAGTGATATCCTAAAATTTGCAGGCAAATGGATGAATTTGGAGAATATCCTCCTGAGCGAGGTATCACAAACCCAGAAAGATAAGTAGGAGATGTACTCCCTCACTAGTGGACTCTAAACAAAAAAGTAAAAAGCAAAGCATATCCAAGCTGCAAACTACTACCACTGAACAGCTTGACATCTGAAACACCTTGGACAGGCACCTTGGATTCAACTCCCTCCAGAGGAACAACTGACCCAGTCTTGATGTTGAGGTGAGGAAAGCAGATCTGCCAGGAGTGGATGCTGAACTAAGTCACATTGGGACCTTGGGTCCGCCTGCCCTTGCTGGGGAGGAGATAAGGAGATGTGGAGAAGAGAGAGTGCCTGGAAGGGGTGGGAGCTGGAAGGGAGCTTGAACAAGGATATGCATGGATAAAAATATTACTTTATTCATAATAAAAAGGAAAAAACCCAAAAAACTGGATGTCTTAATGTAAACACAAAGAATTTGTAGTGTAAAATGTAATATATGTAATACTTGTTAGGTTTTATACATATAACTGATTATTGTTCAATTGTATGTCTCTGTATTTGTCTTATTTGCTGCAGGAGGAAATTTCTCTGGTAGTAACTGAACAACGCACTGATCTATGAGAATAGCAGAATGCCTTTATGAGTCATTTTATTACTGTGTTCCTTTAGTAGAAGAGCAGTATTTGGTTTTTTATCCTAGGTTCCTGGGCTTTCTAGTCTCAAGTTCTTAGCCACTCAAGGATAATTGGGCATGTGTTTCATCTTGAAAACTGGGCCTTTATTCAAATCAGATAATGGGTTGGTTACTCTCACAAGATTTGTCACACCATTGCACTAGTATTTTTCAGGCTAGACACCATTGTATACCTGAGTGTCCGCAGCCGGGTTGGTGTTTGCATTTCTCTTTTTACAATATGCAGAGTACCTTCTCATGCCAAGAACATATTAAACCAGGAGTTCTCTATGCAGCCCTGGCTGCCTTATAACTATATCTGTAGACCAGGCTTGAACTCAGAGATCTGCCTGCTTCTGTCTCCCAAGTGCTGTGATTAAAGGTATGTACAAAGTTGCCCAGCTTATCTCACACATTTAAAGGCAAGCCGATGTCTGATTACAATACAAGGCAAATGGCACCCTGGATGCCAAGCAGTTTGGCAAGTGGTGACCATTTACCAGAATAGGATTGTTAATCCTTCTTCTCTTTCTTGTCCTATATTTCATGCACAGAAATTTTAGCACCTTAAATACCTTTCTGAAATCCCAATGCTCATAAAAATTTATCTTTTTAAATTGTGTCTTATCTTATAAAAGTGAATTCAGCTTGTGAATTGAAGACTTCTCAGAAAGTATCAATTTGTTAACATGAAGTTAACCTGACTCGAGGCAAAGGTCACGATGAGTCAGGTCTGGTGGTGCAGGAGGCTAATTCCAGTTACTGGAGAGGCAAGTAGACCATGTGTTCAAGAACCTTTTGCACTTCAGAACAAATCCAGGGCTACTCAGAACAATTCTTCTAGATATTTTTTCCTCAAAAATAGTATATTAATAAAAGTGAATTGGGATAGAGTTCATTAATGTGTAACTGCCCTAGTACAGGATTCTGGGTTGAATACCCACTACTGAGAAGAGATCATAGTGGAAGGGAAACAGGCAGTGTTTGTGTGAACATTTCAGAAGAAAACAGTAAGTGCTTAATCATTAACAAGGAAAATGGTACTGTCCTGCCCATCACACAATGTACATTCCATTTGGGAAAATATGACTGACAAAGAGAACAGAAAGTAAAACACTACCCACAGATGACGAGTGCTTATGTATTTGCAGAATAGCTGATAAATGATTAAACAACTTGTCAGTTGTGTGGTCCAGGCGTGAATTACAGAAATTCAGAGTACACAGTACCTATGTGACCTAACTGGCTTCGTAAGACTTTTGTTTCCAGCAGTTTGTGAGCTCCCAGGAAGAATGTTCGGTATGTTGGCCAAAGACCAAATTAGTCAGTAGCTTTGAATAAAGCTATGCTTCCAAAATTGACCCTGTAATAAAGGCAGAGAACCCAGGAAAGAGCACAACCAGAGATAATGAGGCTCATTCACTGAGGCCTCACTCATGGAACATTTGCTTTGATAGAACCATTCAAAGGAGAAATATATGGAGCCTACATGTGTCAAAAAGGCTTTCAGGCAGTATAGTTTCTGTGCTTAGTTTCAGTTTTTTCTTCAGAGAAAAAAAGAAAAATTTTATGACAATGAACTTAGTTTCACAATGTTGTTTTTTAAATTAATTTCCCAATTCTAAGTAATTCTTTGGAATGTTAATTCAAATTAATTTGGTAGGAAAATACAATACAATTTATTAGATACCTGGAAAGATCTATTGACTTTTTAAAGCTTAGCTAGTGGCATTTATGAGCACTAAAGGACACTACAGACAATTTTACTGTGGAATTTTTTAGGATGTATTTTAACTCTAAAGCTTTGAGGTCTGATGAACAGGCTGTCACTGATGAACAATTTCAATTACTGAATGGATAATTGTGATTGTGGTACTTTCTTATTCAAGAATTAACTCCCCAAACATTGCTGTTTCTAGAATTTTGGAAAATTCCTAAGATATCTGACTTTGAGAAAAATGCCATCATATGTGTTTGTAATATGTAGAAATCAGGTCACAAAGGGCCTTTTATGTAGAAGAAAGTACAATTCTATGGATTTAGTGATCTGCCTAACTCTTTTATATAGTCAAATAACTCATCTATGTGAAGTACACAGGATCCAACAAAAATAACTATCCCAGTTTATGATGAGAAAAAATACATTGTTAGGAGAAATATTTGAATGGCTGCAATACATTTTAAAATAATAAAAGTTAAGATGCTAAACTTAGAGGATTCTCCATGAGCAACAAAGACTTCTGGATTATTTCCAAATAGCCAACAGGAGTCTTCCCGTTAGACATGTAATACATTGGTTCAGACAAAACAAATGTGATTTATTTATATATCTTTAATAGTATTTCATTTGTGATATTTCACTTATGAGCAATGGTAGCCAACATCTACACAAAGAAGCCACAGAGGAGGAAAGGAAAAATCCACATTCCATTACACAAATGCATGTTTCCTTGGCTTGGTTCCTAGAGCAATGTGGGTGCAAACTGAAGGAAACTTGCAGAGATCTGCCAGCCCCTATCCCTAACCATTTTCTTTAAATTGATGCAGGGAACTACATAAGGATGGCTAACAGGTCAAGGGGAAGTTGCTCATTATATTCTTATATTGATTGACATGCTTTAGGTCTCTGAGACTTCTAGTGTCATTTCTGGTCCTGTTCCTCTATTATCAAGATACATATGTCTACCATCTTTGGTTTGGATTCTTTTATTCTGAATAATAGAGAACTCTCAGATGTTTTTCCTTGGGGAGGATCAAACCCAATTAAACTTTAACTGTTTTAATTCTTTTTAAATTATCTGACTGGCACATCACAGGGAATTATATGACCAGATTGCCCAACTTCCTACTTCTTTTTTATTTCTTCAGAATTTTTTACTTTCAACTCAAACTTATACTGTGGGATAAATTCCCTGTGTATTTTGTCGTGGCAATTACATATGCACATGCTCATGCATTCTGCCTGTTTTATCAGGCACAAAATAAATTGGCTCCTTAGAAAACAAAAGAAAAGATTTTTGTTTCTTTAACAATTCACAAATAAATTCAAATTTTTAAATTAAATACATCATTTTATTTGTAGTATATTTTGGGTATGTTTTAATATGATTTTTTAATAGTTATAAACTTTTTTATAAGTATACAATAATGATATCTGGAAATTCAAGCTGATTCTTGTAGTACTTCTGCTTTTATACTTTTAAGTAGTATATTCTGTCTCTGAAATTTTTCTACAATTTTTGTTAAGATCCCAAGTGTGTCATCTAATTTGAAACAGACTTGCTGCTGTTTTCAACTATATTGGGTTTGTGGGTTAAATATATGAAATAGAAATAACTGAAAAAAAATGTGGCTTTCTGAGGCTAGACATTCCAACTGGGTCTCTGCAACCAAGAATGAAGATCTGGGAAGGATTTATGAACCTCAGGTATTTTCAAAGTAATGATCAATGGGAGTGAATACTACGTTTACATATTTATCTGTTTAATTTATGTGAAAGGTTATGTTTGACAAAGAGTAGTCTTGGAGACTGATAGATAGATGGAACTTATGCACAAATACCTCTTTTGTATTATGTAAGATTTGACACACCAAAAATAAATAGTAGAGAAAAGAAATGGGGCTCAGGTTCCTCTGTCTTTCTCCAGGTGGTAGACCCCAATGTCTCTGATGTCAGCTACTTTATTTCAGTTGGAAAGGAAATAGGAAATTAATGTGAGTGAACACACACACTTGTTCAAAAAGAAGACTGAAACAGGGTGTTCACTCTGTGGTTAATAACAAAATAGAATTCCTAACTTTGCTATTTTAGACCAGACTAACTTGCATAGGAATGTCTGATACCATTAACCCTGCAGGCAGAAGTATGGACAAAGACAAAAGAATGCCTTCTGTCTTCTTCTAACATGGGAGAGACTTCAGATGACATTAATTAGTTGGCCACCCTCATCTGGGAGGAGCATCACCAAGAAAACCAATCTTGTAAGAGGAAAAAAAAGGTTAAATAAAACTGAAATGTTGTGGTAACAGTGAGTCATTAGAGAACATTAAATACAGAGAAACACTGAACTGCATGATGAGCAAAAAATAATTACAAAGATAAACAAGCAGGGTACAGCATGCAAAAGGAAGGTCGAAAGCCATTTCTACTGTGGAAAGAACAGTGAGTATTTAGAAAACATATAAAATTGAATGGTAGGATTATAACTACCTGTTCTCTAACAGTGAGACACAAAAACCTCCAGAAATTTTTTTTCTAAAATTGAACCTATGCTGGAGTAGCCAAGACTGTATGATACTGTAAGATGAGGTAAATCTGGGGCATTGGTGTCTTTTAATGCATATGAGAGAAGAAAGAGAGCTTCATGTTCCATGTCTGGTGTAATGATTCCATTTACATTTCCAACTATGTACTTAATCATTTCTCCAGCCACATAAATTCTTTTCACTATATGTAGGTTTCTGGGGTAAAAATCTATAGACTGGTTCACTTGTTTCTGCCTCAGATGGAAAAGGAGTAAGCACCATGCTTAGCATTACAGGATGAACAACTAGAAGTTTAAGCATGAGAAGTGAAGGAATGTTCTCCAAGACTTCTCTGCTGAAATCAGTTACAATGGCTTTCATCATCTTCTATGTATCTCTCAGTTCTTGCCAGATCAATGCCAGTTCAACTATTGATGTTTTTATGCTTCCTTCTCCAAACCACGATGTCAGTCTGAAGTGTGGGTTTAACATTCCTGGTAACCATTAATTTCTACTCTATTATCCCATTTGTTTATGATGAGTTACTGTTCTTTTTAATTTAGAGCCCATCATAAACATATGGGCTAATAGAATAGAAAATATCTCATGAATAAATGGGGATCATATGAGAGGAGGGAGCAAGAGGAGGTGGGAAGAAAACATGAGAGAACTGGATGGTTGAGTAGGAGGAGCAACAGAAAGGAAAGAAATTGATATCTTTTTAAAGGGAGCCATTGTGAGGTGAGAAAGAAACCTGGTGCTAGAAAACAACCAAGAACCCACAATGTGACCCTGGCTAGGACTCCAAGCAATACTGGAGAGGATGCCTAAACTGACCTTCTCCTATAATCTAATAAATGACCACCCTAATTGTCACTCTGCTTCTGATGGAAACAGACACAGATATCCAGACCTCAGCTCCAGGCCAAGCTACCAGTCCAGCTGAAGAGCAGAAGAAGAGGGAAACGATCAGGATCATGAAGAGGAGACCCACAGAGATGGATGACTCTCTGACTCTGAAATGGCAGATCAGGAACCTTCGTGAATAGGAACTAAACGCTCTGAATGTAGTTAACAGTTGTGGGCACTTTGTGTAGTCTCTTGCAGTGGACAAGAGTTTATTCCTGGTGCATGAACTGTCTTCTGGGAGCTCATTCCCTATAGAGGAACACCTCACTCAGCCTTGATACTGGGGGAGGGAATTGGTCCCACCTCAAATCTCTGGAGAATGGATGGGAGGATGGGGTGGGTGGGGGCTGGGAGAAGACTGAGAGGAGGGGAGGGAGGGGGAGCAGGGGTGGGGATGAAAAAAAAAACTTTTAAAAATAAAATGAAAAAGAAAGTATGCTTTTTAAAAAGTACAGTTATTTTATGCTTATATAGATTTCATAAGCTGGTACAGAAAAAGGGAATAAAGTGAAATTTTTATCTGTACAAAGGAACTGTTTTTATAGAAAAAGTGAAATTAAAAATTTCTAAATGAACCTAAAGCTAAAGTTTCGCGCAAAAATGTAGATGTTGTGAATCACTGTGAGGGAACTATCTAGAAAAAGTACAGCATCCAGGGCCAGTAGTCTCATATGTGTTTCTTTCATTCTGTCTTTGAGTAGGACAGATAGGTATACTTTACCAGTATATTACAAAAGAGCTATGTCCTTAAAATGCATTTAAAACTAGATTTTTTAGTGTGTTTGCTTATAAAATATTGTGTATATGACCTATATAACTAAAATACAAGGTTTAAAAAATGACCATACATTCATTCCATTGTAATTAAACTTTTATCTAATCTGCCAGTACATTTATTGTTTTTAAACTGCACATAGTATGTGTGTGGTGTGTGTATGGGGTGGGGATGCTGTATTTATGTGTTTACAGAGGTAAAAATAACCTATGTACATGTGTTTGAAGACCAGAGGTGAATCTTAATTTCATGCATTGGCCTTTACCTTATCTATCTATCTATCTATCTATCTACTTATCTATTATTTTATATAGTTTCTTACTGTACAGAGGGCTTGCTGTTTGAGCTAGAGTGTCTATCCATTGCTAGGGTTACTATATGGGTATACCATACCCAGCTTTTAACATGGGTGAATAAACCATATCTAACTTTTACATAGGTGCTAAATATCTAACCTCAGGTATTCACCTTTCACTATCAAGCACTTTATTCTCAACATGATCTCTAACCCTCTATTATTTTTCTTAAATTGTCCAGAGTCAATGAATCCTGAAGTGAATTTTCAAACATTTTTGACATATATCTCTGAAATCTCTTGCCCAGTGTTCATATATGAACACTGCAGATATTATAGTGATGTTTTCACTATCATGAGGCCTGGCTGTATCCTCTGCTATAGATAATTTGAGAAAGCACATCTGCTCAAGGGTGGCCAGTTTGTGTGCAATGAAAGAGGGATAAAATGAAGCCTTGGACTCCATTCCCTTTTCTGTCAATTGCTTGTGTGTAATCCTGGATAATCCTTGCTTTAAGCCCAATATTTATTCCATAGATGAGATTCAAAGCAAAGCACAGTATTAGATATTATGAGCCTATAAACCAAAGGGAGGTGGGATCATCCTTTAAGAAGCCAGAGACATGGCGTGGGAAATAAGTAACAGAACAATATAGTATAATCTATATTAAGTGTGTCAAAGGCTATACAGCTAAAATGCACTTTTTAGGAGTGTGAATTTCAGAACTGAATACCTGGAAAAAAACCTTACGATACAAAATAGGCATCCCAGCATTTGCAAGGTGCGCATAGGTGGTTCAGGAGTTTGAAATCATCCTCAGCTATGACAGTACAAGAGCATACTGGGTTTCACAAGTCTCTGCCTTAAAAATGAAAGAAGGAAGAATAAACAAAAGCTAAATAGAAAAAATAAAACCTAGTCCCACTACACTTTATTTACAAAATTCATTACTGAAACTTTTTCCATACAGATTTAAGTCAGACTACAGAAAACAAAACAATAGTTTTTAAATGCATTATTCTACAAAATTGAAAGGGATATCACATTTGCCCCTTAAGCCTTTAGGACACACTGAATGATGAATACCAAGAGTGCTTAGAGCACACAGATTTCATATGGACTCACAAATGCACTACTCTGTGTTCTTTAGTGTTTTTTCTTCCTGACTTATAATGTTAGATATAATATATTCTCAAACTAAAGCCTATAAAATGATCATTTACTTATTTAAGACAAAACTTGTAATTCTTTCACTAACTGTAATTTAGACCAAATTCCTCTGCCATTTCACCACTTGAAAATAAGGCAGCTACCTTTTTGGTACTGAAAGCATACTTTCTTTCAAAGCTATGAAGCTTCTGTATTAATAGAATCCCAAACATTCCATAGTGGTGGCTCAACACCCTGAAATGTGAGTTCAGAAAGCAGATTCTGATCTACCCTGTTTACTCTGACTTTCCGTGGGGGATACTGAACAAGGGTCTACAGTTCAGTACTTGAATCTGTGGTCCACTTAGAGAACCACACTGAGGGTACCTGGCACCGTTAAGAAAGCTAGGGAGAAGGGCAAAGTTTGCTCCTGACATTTTTCAAATGATTTCCTAAACAGAACTCTTCTATTAAGCTTTTTGAAAGGAGGTTTCAGTGCTAACAGAGTGGGATTCAGAGGTGGAGAGATTGCTGTTAATGGAGGAAAATGAATCTGGTGAAGAATCTGGAGTGAATAAAAAAAGAGAAAGAGGTAGGGAGTAAAGAAAGGCACAGAATAGAGGATCATGAGTGACAAAAGTTTCTTTTAATCAATGAATGGCTTGATGGTTTAATTTTGGGCAGGAGGGATACATCACATTGTTTAATGAACTTTCAAGGCAGGAAAAAGACAAAATTTGCCTTTAATCCAAATACTGAATTTTAATTATGAGAAGAATTCTTCTTTTTCAGTAGGAGAGGAAATCTGATCTAACAAGCTAGAGTAAGAGCAGATTGCAATAGCACAACCTCAGTGCCCCAAAGAGCTGCAGTATTGCAATTCAGTAATACCATAGTCTTTTCACAGAGCAGGAAATAATCGCATGCTTCAAATTGTATATTTTGAACTAAATATGAACTAAATTCTGTTCTCAGAGAGAAATGCATTAAAGCTATTTTTTTAGGAAAAGTATCTGAAGTGGGATAGTAGTCCGTGCCACAGTCAGTTCTTTATGGAAAGAAGCTATCTAAATCTCCCATCACAAGGCAAGGATGTCTAGACACAACCCTGACTATGTTCCGTGGTTTTGCATCTTCCAAGATGTTCAGGCCTTACTAGAAACTCATAAATTCTGCCATATAGAAACAGTGATGTAGAAACAAGTTGCTACAGAATTGTCTGTCAGCCACATGAAGACATGTGCCTCAGCATGATGTCAGAAGCACATAAAGTCAGCCTAAATAGGGTTGTTGCTGAACAATGTCTGTCTTCACAGTGATAGGAAAAAAAAAGAAAGAAAGAAAGATGAAGTACAGCTTGAGAAGAAAAAGAAAACCCAAAACAGCAGATGAAACATTGCTCTCTAATTCAAACATGGAAAGCACTTATGGCAACTGAACTTTGGAAATCAGGGCCTCTTTAGGCTGCCAACCCACTCAGCTTTATCAGTGGACAGACTCATTACCACATGGTTATCAACTTACTCCAGCAAATGAAAATTTCACAAATACCTAGCAGTCATGGTGGATGTTAAAAGGGTCTAGCAGGTTGATTTAAAACGTATTATGTTCATGTTCAAATTTCTTATTACAAACTGTTTTTATTCTATTGATATATGGCAGGACTATCAAAGTTGTTTTCTTTTTGTTGGTTGGATTCACTGCAAAATAGCCCCTTGCTTTCAGACCTTGCCAGTTCTGATAAGGTGCAAATATTTACTTGGCTTAGGTACAGGGACACAAAAAGATTTTTATAGCATTTTTTTTAAGAAATAGAATAGGCTAAAAGGGGCCAAACATTGAGTTTAGTATATTTTTGAGGCAAAGTCTCTTGTATCCAAGGACTTATTATATTGGTGAAGATGACACTGAATATTTGTTCCCCTTTTCTTTTTCAAGTGCTGAGGATAACAACTGTGTGCCACATTATCTGACTTTCAAGGTGCTAGGAATTTAACCCCAGAATCCATACAGGCTATACAAGCAATTTACTCACTGAACTACATACCAAGTACCTAATTTATATTATTATATGCTTTATAAAGAACATTAATAATAACTATGATCTATAATTTTCTATGTCAAGTAGATATAAATGTGTGATTTTAATAAGCATAATTCTGCATTTAATAAAGCATAATACATGTTAGCCAGGGCTGAGGTATAAGATTATTTGAGGGCAGCATGGACTACATAGAAATTTTTAGGTTACCTGGATATGAATACATAATAATACCTTGATAATTACATTTAAAGTCATCAATTAGTAATTAAAGTATTGGAATTATATTAGAAGAATAGAAAATGATCAACCTTGGCTATATTCATTTGGAAAAGTTATATTGTCTGTGTTCCACAAGGGTCTTGACAGAAGGAAATAAATTCCTTTCAATTAGTAGGATTTGCCTATTTCTAACACCTCCATGGTCAATTTTAAGATATGGTGATGCCACTGAAAACAGAGACAGAAGTAGATGTAAATAGTCAACACTTAAATGTGACACACTAAGACTTCTGTCTTCTGCTAGGTTTCTCTGAAAACCCAGCAACTGGAGTAGGACGGACAGAGACCTGGCTTAGAGACAATAACAAAGTCTTCCTAGGAGAGCAAACAGAATGACAAAGTTCCTGACCAGGGACAAACTTCATTACTTGAATGAACCATAAGGAATCGGGCTTTGCCTGGAGCATAAAGGCTTAGAAAAAAGAAATTCAAGAGAGAAGAGTGAAAAATCAGGACTCAGCCAGACAATACTTTCTTTTATGTTTTAGGAGTGTAACAGTAATGTAGGGTCCCTGTCTCAAGGTGCTTCCAGGGTTATCTACAAGATGTTAAGAGTTTTAAAACTTGGCCTAATAGCAAAAAAGAAACCATAGCACTGTGAATAGCAATAAAACTACACGATATTTTTTTTTAAGAAAGAGCTCATTCTTTTTTTAAAAAAAGAGATAAGGTGAATAACATTAGTTGATACCTATATTAATAAAATAAAATAATAATAATGGTGCCTTCATCAGTATAGATTTGATATTAAAGCACATAAATTGTCAAGAAAGATGGCTACAATATGGTAAGCACTCAGGAATTTTATTCTCCCTTCTGTATTTTGTATTTTATTTTTTTTTTTTGTAAAAAGAACAAGAAATGGTTTGGTGGTAGAAGTAAAATATGCCAGTAGACATCCTATAGAGAATGCTGGAATGCACAGAAGGCATAATGTAACAGAGTAATGGAGAGGCCATGCTGAGAAATGGAAAAAGGGCACCTGTCAACATCGTGGTGGACCAAAACATTAAACATTGGCTGTAAGCAAATGGGGTTCCCTGCTTTGGTTAAAAACTTATGTCATAAAGTATGGGAATGACAGGTTCTTTCTTCAGGACTATAGTGAACTCACACCTGGATTACAGAACTCATTTAGAAGGTCACAATCTTAGAAATATGTAGAAACACTGGATAGAGTTCAGAGAAAGGTAGTGAGGGTGATTAAAGACCTGAGTCTGATAGATTTATGAAGGGAGATTGAAAAGCAGAGCATGCTTTGAAAAAGCCATGAGACAATGAGGCTAATTAATCTCTTCGATGTTTAAAAGGGTAGTAAGCATAGAGAGCAGAAATATTTTTCTCAAGTTGAAAAAGAGAGAACATTTAATTATACTTTAACAGCTAGAAGTGAATATCCTGACACTGAAAACATCTGTTTTCTGAAGTTCTACAGAATATTCTGAATAAATAAAAATATCACACACGCACACAAATAGGAAAACAAGTAAAATATGCTTACTAATAAAATCAGTAAACCTTTCTTATTATCTATTTATTTATCAACTTCTGTTACTATCTAAAAGACACATTTGTCTGCCCATGGCTTCAGTGGTTCACGATTAGGCAGCTCCTAGTCAGTTGTGGCAAGAGGGCTTGTGTGTCTCCTGTCTCCTCTGAGCAAGGGGTCTGCTCGTTCTTTGACTCTGCTTTGGACAAGTATCTGAATTTCAAATTCTCAGTCCTTTTCTGCTGATGCAGTTGGAGGTGGGGCCGAGCAAAGTTCCCTCTTTAAGGTGTGACTGGAGGAGCCCCTCACAGTCAAACCCTAGATCCTATCTACTATGGAGAGCTGAGATCAGAGTCTAGGGATTGACCCTGGACCCAGAGAGCAAGTCTCCAGAAGTGTGGTGGTCCAGGAGCTGGACTGAATATCATGTAAACCACAACTGTGATTATACCACTAAGATATCCCCAATGCTGCAAAAGTGGCACTATCTAGTTGAGGGTATACCTCTGCTGTTTTATTGGACTTAAGATCTTCTCAATAGAAAGAAATTCACAAATGGTACTATAAAACTAGCCAAGCCAGTTTCTCAGAAAACTGGGAATCCATCTCCCCAAGGATCCAGCAATACCACTACTAGGCATATATCCTAAAGATGTACATTCCCACTCAAAATGCATTAGCTCAACTAAGTTCATAGCAGCATTATTCATAAGAGTAAGAATCTGGAAACAACCTAGATGCCACCCAACTGAAGAATGGATTAACAAACTGGTACATCTGTACAATGGAGTACTACTCAGCAGTAAGAAAAAGTGATATCCTAAAGTTTGCAGGCAAATGAATGAATTTGGAGAATATCCTCCTGAGTGAGGTATCACAAACACAGAAACATAAGCAGGGGATTTATTCACTCATTAGTGGACTTTTAACAAAAAGCAAAGCATGTCTAAGATGCAAACCACAACCACTGAACAGCTTGGGATCTGAAGTACCTTGGACTGGTACCTTGGAGCCCATTCTGTTCAGAGGAACACCTGACCCAGTCTTGATATTAGGATGAGGAAATCAGACTTGCCTTGTGTGGATGCTGAACTAAGCCACCTTGGAACCTTGGGACCTCCTGTTCTTGCTGTGGAGGAGATAAGAAGATGGGGGGAAGAGAGAGTGACTGGGAGGGGCGGGAGGGGGAAGGGAGTTTGAACAAGGGAATACATGGATAAAATATGAGACTTTATTCAAAAAATAAATAAAAAATTTAAAAAACAAATCTAAGGTACCTCAAGCCATGTTAGGCTCAGCTACAAATGAAGAAAGCACACTAGGTCACAGCTAATGCCCATCGATGCACAAATCTTTAAACACTATAATGTCAACTGCAAAGCATATTGAAAAGTATTTAACTAATGAATGAAGGCATTACCAAGAATTTAATTCTGTCCAATTAATATCCCAAAATGCCTTTAATATAGAAATTAACAAGTTGCTCCTATGTTTGTTTTCTGAATTCAATAGGTGCAGCAAAAGCGTCTTGAAAGGATGAAAATGTGAGAAGATAATAATATCTTGTTTCATGACTTAACAATTGCTATAATAAAATGGAACTCACATTAAAATATACCAGTACACTCAAAGAAAATTAATTTGCTCAGAAATAGTGACACAACACACACAAGCACGAGGGAGACATTTATTTTCCATGAGTCTATAAGCAATTTGATAAAGGAAAAAGCCCATTTGATATGCATAATAGAAGAACTAAATAAGCCTTGAAAGCAACAATAAAACCCAGGCCTACATTATGTGAGTGAGAAAAACTAACTAAAGTAAACTACAGCCTTAAACACAGGTGGCTCATGTGTCAAGGTCAGAAGACAACCTTGAGGTTTTGGTTCTTACATCCTATCTTGTCTGAAGCAAGGTCTCTTGTTTGTTACTCTATATGTCAGGCTCGTTAATACATAAGTTTCTGGAAGTTTTCTTGTCCCACTCTCCAGTCTTGATGTAGGATAAGTGGGAATAGAGGGACATACTACCATGTCTGCTCTAACTTCTGGAGTTCTGAATGCTCATCCTCATGTTTACACAGCAAATGCATCACCCCCTGAGTAGTCTCCTGAACTTCACATTAATTCTTAGAGACCAAAACTATAGCCTTGGGGAGGGGGGAATAAACTAGATTACAACTAAAATACACTAGCAAGAAAATTCAAAATTTAGCCACAAATGGGGAGAAAATATCTTTCTTCCATTCATATGACTGATGAAAGATTTGTATGCAGAGTTTATAACAAAAATTGCATAAAGTGATACTGTGGTGATATTGTGTGTATGCGCTAACAAAACATGACTGAAGATCAGAGGGCAAAACCAGCTATTAGTTAGCCATAGAGACCAGGCAGTGGTGGCACACACCTTTAATCCCAGCACTTGGGTTATCAAGCCTTAAATCCTAGCAATAGGGAGGTTGAGACAGGACATGATATGACTGGTCAGAGAGAAGGATATAAGGATATAAGGCGGGAGGAGACAGAAGATTGATCCTTTCAGCTTGAGGGTTCCATTGAGATAAGAAGTCTCTCTAGTGGCTGCCTCTTTCAATTTGAACTCTGTTCTTTCAGCATTTACCCTGAAATCTGTTTCCAAGATTTTATTAAGACCAATTAAAATTCATGCTACACAATACTAGAAACACAAATATCTTCATTATATCCACACACAAAGTAGGTGAAAGACATTAACAGAAGACTGGCATCCAACTAGCAAAAGATTTCAATTAAATTTAAAAAATGTGTTGTGTATAAGTGACCATAAAAGAAATACAGAATAAAATTGCAATGGGTAACTATAAATTTATCCTATGGTTGATACTAGAAACAACAACCTAGTAGATAAATGTTAGTGAAGCCCATAAAATATGAAGGTCTCATAGTGCTGCCAGAGTTAGGTTTCACACTTTGGGAACTGTTCCTTGTATTTTAATGGACTTAATGTGCAATAAAGACTCAGTCAGCAATTCTGCCCTTATCACAGTAGTTAGAGATCTTCAGAGAAACAGAAGCAGTAGAATGCATATATAATTACAGTGAGTGTAGGCATGTAAAGAGGCCTGGAGACACATGCTTGTAGTTATAGAATTTGGTAGGCTAAGGCTGTAAGATTGTGAGTTCAAGAGAAGACTGTGTTACACAAAGAAACAAACAGGAGGAGATGTGGATTTATTGAATTGGATTAAAGATCAGAGGTCAGATGTGACTACAAACTATACTGAACACTGAAGAGCCAGGAAAACCTGTATTTTAGCTATATAGACTCTTTCTCTTATTTACATATTCTAAATTTTTCTGTTTCTTTTTTGTCTCCCTACCCTACTAAAATTTGTAATGTGTTTGTTAAACATTAGATAATTTATATCATATCATGTGTGATCAATCTAAATTATAGGTGAAAAATAATTTGCGTTTTAAAAACTGTATCATGATAACAATTTGGCACAATAGCATGAAACTGTTGATGTGGAGTGTTATAGTTGTTCTCACAAAACAATTCTTTTATACAAGGAGAAAGAATCTTTTAGTAGCAGTAATTCTGAAAATTGTTTCTTTCTTTATAAAAACCAAAATGCTTCATAAAATATTTCATGACCTCATTCTATATTACCCCAAACATTTGTATCTTTATCAACAAATTATGCAGAACCTAGCTGAATGAAATCTGTCTCATAACTCTTTTGACACCCACAGATGCTTCTGTGCTATAGCAGAGTAAGGAGTTATGAGAAAAGTTCATCAATGCAAGAGATGAGGATTGTCCATAACCTTTCTTTATTCTAGGTAGGAAATGTTTCCCCATATCCCACTCCTCCTTTGCCTACGCTACTCTTTCCCTTGGAAAGCTGACTATGTACTACAGGGATGGGTTTCCTAGCCTCTGGCACATTTGAATTGCACTGTTAGTTGTACTAACAGAAAACTGGCAGATGTAATGAAAGTACTCAGTCCCTGTGGATTAGCTGCTTATGTCTATTAAGGGCACAGTCCTTTGTCCCTTGTTTCTTGTTGTTACAATTCTGCCCTCCTTATGTTACAACACCTCAGGATGGGAATAGCTTCCCTCTGTCACTATAGCAGAGTGCTGTAACACCCCAGATGTTATCCCATCAGCCTGGTTCACATGGATAAATGGCTCTTAAATTGGACTCTTTTCAGTTACTATTAAGAATACTTTCTTTTCTGGTAGGATTATGACGGATAAAATTGCAGACAGAAAGAATTAGAATTTGTGATAGGTTTTTGTACTTTTAAAGATTTATTTTATTTGTGTATATGTGTATGTGGTGTATGTGTGACAGACAGACAGACATGGATGGGGGAGGGCATGTGCACTCCCATTTGTATGTAAACTTGGTCACAAGAATAACTGTAGAGGTCAAAGGGGAGTTGGAGCCCCTGAAATTAGTATTATATGTAATTGTAAGCCTTCTGATGTGAGACCCGGGAATCCAATTCTGGTCCTCTGAAAAATCAGAAAGTGTTCTTCACCATTGTGTATTCTCTTCAGCCCCAAATTGTGGTAGTTTAATAATCATTCTTGATATAAGTAAATGACCAACAGAAACTATAGATATATAAACAAAGGCATTATTAATTTAAAAATAAGATAAATTAAACTATCAAAGTCCATATTGCATAATTGATACAGAGAAATTTCATATGGCTTTTTATAGTAAGCTTAGGTAAGCAATATTGAACACAGCATACTTTACATCACTATCTTATTATAAAAATCAAATCTGTGCACATAATATTGAGATATTAGGTAAGTGAAAATACACCATTCATACTTCACTATGTCTCCCATTAGCTATTCTTGTAAAGTTCACAAAAATATTCCCATCTAATGTCAATGTATGGGTAGACATTTGTCAAGCAACTCCAAACATAATATCTATCCATTCATGACTTCACATCTAATCAAGAGCAAAACCCAAAGTTTATATCGTAGCGAGGCAGGCCTAATTATCAGATTCTTGCTATTTTGCTATTTCTTTTAGTTTATCTTCTGCTGTGGTCCTTTCTTATTCAGCTCCACCCTGAGTCAGCCTATGTGTACTCGAACATACAGGGGATGAATCATTCATGAGATTATAATTCTTTTCATCCTGAAATATCTTCCTCCAGAAAGTGTGCACTTCTCATATTCATCTATGTTAGCCTTAGGGAAATGTTATCATTATTTGTAGCACCCCTAACCTCAATAACTTTCTTAAAAATCCAGTGAGGTGGTTAAGAGGGTAAAAGTGCTTACACACAGACTGATAACCTGAATTCTATTCAAGAGATCCACAGAGAGGAAAGAGAAAACCATATTCTGTAAATTATTCTCTAGTTTTCAAACATGGGCTATGGCATGTGCATACACACAGAGGAATAAGCAAGGGAGGGAACACATACAATAAAATGATACCCGTGTGGTACTGAGATGTTATAAATGACAAGAAGAAGAAGAAGAAGAAGAAGAAGAAGAAGAAGAAGAAGAAGAAGAAGAAGAAGAAGAAGAAGAAGAAGTTGATAATGTAGCTTATTGAGAACACATACACCAGAAGAGTCTTCTTTAAGTCTGAGCTGTGGTGTTGTGAGGAGCCAGGAAGAGCTCAATGTCAGCCAAGCAACAGAAAAAGTTGTTAAGTATAGGCATGTGTATACTCATGTATGTTCTATATGTGGACATATTAAATAAGAACATAGAAGGCTAAACTTCTTTTTTCAAAACTTTTCCTACATGTAGTATGGCTACTATCCTGCCCTAGTTTTCAAGAAAGCACCTTTTGTTTTTAAACACATAATGCATTCTATTTACCAGCTCATTTTTGTTACTTTGACTATGAAATGATTTTTAATTTAGTTTCTGCTTTTCCATCCAGGATGGTCTACTGCTAAACAGTTTTGAATATCAATACCTTATACTCCTTAAAAATGGTGGTGAGTTGAGGATGTAGCTCAGGAGATAGTTTTTGTCTAGCAGCTACAAAGCAATTAGATTTGGTCCCTAGCCCTTTAGAAGAACAGGTGAATGATGCCTATAATCTCAGCATTACTGAAGTAGAGACAGAAGAATCAGAAGTTCAAACTCAACTATGCTGACTCATTACATACAGTGTTCAAGGACAGCTTATCATATAAGAAATCCTTTTCTAAATAAAATAAAATAAAATATTGTTCTTGAAATTGTACCCCACTTTTCAGAATTTAGGTCTTATGAAGGTAGACTTTTAAAATAATTTCCTTCACTGGCAGATATTTAATATTTAACAGTTTCTGCAATTTTGAAGATATTTAAAAACCACCATTAGGTGAATAATATTGGTTTATTTAAAGATGCTTATGTCAAAATTTTGGTATAATCAAAACTATAATATAAAACTATAAAACTAGTTCTTCAGTAAAAATTATTTTTATTTGATAGAAACAGCAACTTTAAAAGGATCTTTATAAAATAAATTTAGGTAATTATTAATAATTAATAATAAATAACAACAATAATATATAATCTTAGTGTTTTGAAAATTAATATTAATACATGCCTATGGTGGGAACTACCTAGGAATTATAAAAACAAAATTATATAATACACATAATTATCATTTTAGCAACTTTATTTTAATGTCATGCAAATGCTTTATCTTCTGCTTTAGTCATAACTATGCTATATATGATTTCTACATTTCTAAATTTAATAAATTTACAAATACCATATTTTAATTAACTCAAAACATTTATACAATATAGACACAGATGATACAGATATGGATTGATATATGCATATATTAACTAATAATATTATAATATATAATAATATTTATTTATTTATTTTGTTTGTTTGTTTGTACATCTAGGCTGCACTTTTCTCTCCCTCCTCTCCTCCCAGTCCCTCCCCTCACATCTCTCCATCTATTTCTCCTCTCCCTGTTTATTTTCAGGTACGGACAGACTTCATAGATATCAATATGCCACACTATATCAAGTTGCAGGTAGATTAGGGACCTCCTCTCCTATTAAGGCTCAATAAGGCAACTCAGTAGGAGAAAATGGTTCCAAAAGCAGGCATTGCTAAGAGTACCACAAAAAGACTCAACCACACAACTGGAACATATATGCAGAGTGCATATGTCAGTCTCCTGCAGGCTCCCTTGTTTTTCCATTCACTCTCCTTATGCCCCATGAACAAAGGATAGAGTTTTCTTCTGTTGTACTTGGCCCCTATGGCTCCTATAATCCTCCCTAATCCCCAGTGCACAGGCTTCCAGAATCTCAGCCCAATGTTTCCCTGTGGGTCTCTGCATCCATATCCATCAATTTCTGGGTGAAGCCTGTGATGAACATTGAGCTTGGCACCAATCTATTATTACTGTAAAATATTATTAGAAATAATTTCATTGACATGTTTTTAAGTCTGGCTTGCCTAGTTCTAGGAGAGAATGAGCTAAGCACTATCTAAGGACACCTGGATGGTCCACCCCTCTGGCAGTAAAAACCTGCCACCCACATCACCCTGGTGGGGGGGTCCAGGAATGTTAAGCTGTAAAAAGTCCCTAAGCATGAGTTCATTAAGAGCACACCTGCAGCATTGACCCCAAATAACCCTGCCTCCTGGTCTTTGCCTATAAACAGCTTGTTTAACTTGGAGTGCTCAGCTAGCTCTTCCCAGAACCACACTCAGGGGGTGCAAGTGTGGTGTCGAGAATAAGTTCCCTGCCTAGGCTTGTATCATGCTGACAAAAAACCTTGCTGTTCAATTTTGAACATCTCTGTCTCTGGTGGTCTCTCTGGGTGATTGAGATTCAGGCATTACAGAGATACCATCATTCCTGATTTCAAGCTGTACTACAGAGCAATGGTAAGAAAAATCACATGGTATTGGCATAAAAACAGATAGGATTATTAATAGAATTGAATCAAAGATCCAGATATAAATCCACATACCTATATATGCTTGGATTTTAATAAAGAAGTCCAAGTTTATACAATGAAAAATAGAAAGCACCTTCACCAAATGGCACTAGTCTAACTGGATATCAGCATATAGAAGAATGCAAATAGATCCTGTGTAAAACTCAAATCCAAATGGATCAAAAATCTTAACATAAAACAAAATACACTTAACCTGATAGAAAAGAAAGTGGGAAATAGCCTTGAACATATTGTCACAGGAGACAACTTCTTCCAGAACAGAGCAACAACTGAGAAGATACTAAAATTTGAAATTAATAAATTTGACCTCATGAAACTGGAAAATATCTGTAAGGCAAAAGACACAATCAAAAGGACTAAATGGTAGCATATAGAATGGATCTTCCCCAATCTCAGGTCTGACAGAGGGCTAATATCTAAAGTATATAAAGAACTCAAGAGCCTAGATATCAAAAAAATAATTCAATCAAAAATAAAGTACAGATATAAATGAAGACTTCTCAACAGAGAGATTTCAAATGGCTAAAAATAATTTAAATAATGGCTCAACATCCTTAGTTGTCAGGAAAATGCAAATAAAAATGACTCTGAGATTCCATGTTACACCTGTCAAAATGGCTAAAATCAAAAGCACAAGTTTCATGCTGGAGAGGATGTGGAGCAAGGGGAAAACTCCTCCATTGCTGGTGGAAATTGAAACTTGTACAACCACTTCGTAAATCAATATAGTAGTTTCTCAGAAAATTAGGAATTGATCTTCCTCAATAACCAGCTATACCACACTTGGACTTACACCCTACATTCTATCACAAGGACACTTGCTCAACTATGTTCATTGCAGTTTTATTTGTAGTAGCCAGATCCTAGAAACAACCTAGATGTCCCTTAACTGAAGAATTGATAAAGAAAATGTGATACATTTACATTATGGAGTATTACTCAGCCATTAAAAATAATGACATCAGAAAATTTGCTGGCAAATAGATGGAAATAGAAAAGATCATCCTGAGTGAGGTAATTCACACCCAGAAAGACAAACATGGTATGTACTCACTAATAAGTAGATATTATCTGTAAAGGATAGCCATATAACCTACAGAGTCAGAGAAGCTAAGTAACAAGAAAGACTCACTGCGAAGAGGAAATACAATAGACATCACTGGTAGATGGGGGATGCTGTAGATGTGGATAAGGTGAGGATAGTAACAGGGAGGATATAATTGGGAAAGAATGGAAGAAGAGAGTACTGGGAGAAAGAATCTGAAGCAGGGGAGCATCTCTGGGAAGAGCTACAAATCTAGTGCAATAAGACAAAACAAAAACAAACAGACAAACAATTCTCAGAAATCTATGAAGTAACCCTAGCTAAGACTCCCAGCAATGGAGGATATAAAGCCTAAACCAGCTATTTGCTGTAATCAGGCAAGACTTCCAGTGGAGGGAGTGTGACACCAATTCAACCACAAAGCCTTTGACCTACAATTTGTCCTGCCTAAAAGTGGATAGCATATATAAATTTTCATGTTATTTACATGGCCGTTATTAAAAGACTAATTAATATTTCCAGTGCTACTTTATCCTGAGTGCACATAGTAATAAGCATAAATCAGAGCACACTGAGAATACACTTCTAGAAAAAAGAAATCTGCTGACAGAGTATGATGATCACAAATGAAGACAAGGGTAACAAAAAAATTTCAAAACATATGTAAATACTGCATTTGGGACAGGGAAAAACCTCCTAGTTGATCCACACTTAACAGTACATGATGTGTGTCCTTATTTCAGTGGTAGATCTCTCTCAAGGTAGAAACTTCTGGGGTGTTTCTTTGATGTTTCACTTCAGTTATAATACAGCTGTATGACAATGCTCTGATCTCTACCCTCCTCATTAAACCTACAAACCACATAACACATAGTTGTCAATCTTCTGATTCTTCTTTCAGAGGATTGCCATTCCTTCTCAAAGATATAAATCTGAGCACACATTCCTGCTCTAATCTGGGATCTACTAATATGACTTTGAAGTTGAATTTTTCCTCATTCAAGTTTGGCACTTTAAGGGAAATATTTGGCTACATTTAAACTACTCATTTATTTCCAGTACACACTTACTTTATTAAATTAAAGCTATTCTAGGTCTTTTAAGATTACTGCTTTTATTTTAGGAAATGAAGCTATCTAGTGGTATCATGTTGATGGCATTATGCCTACATAGTTCAGGGGAAGACTGCCAGTGGAAGATTTCAATGACCATGTATTGTTTATTGCCTGGTCCATCTGTGAGTGGGTAAAACACAAAAACAGAAATAAACATTATTAATTAACAACTTTGCATTGCTTTTTTGTTCTGCCATTACTAAATAAAACAAATTTGCTTAGTATATCTAGCAACATATTAGATTTTACTAAAACAAAAAGTATTAAAGAGTCTTAGAACATAAATACTGTACATACAGATTAGCAGTTTAATATGACTCTCTCTTGTCTGAAAAAAAATATGTATATTTTCAGACATGAAAGTGAAGGTCAAAGAACAACTTTGGGGAGTTTTCCCTCCAGTACTGAGCTCCTTGTGCCTGTGTGGCAAGCACTTTAACCTGTTGATCCATCCCTTTGGCCATGCAATTTTGCTCTTAATTGGCATCCTGCTGCCTCCTTCCCTACCACATGCTATCCCAAATATCCCATAAGATTGTACCATGGTAAAACAAGTTGCTTGATCACATATCCTACTTGATGACTACTCTATCTATAAAGAAGAATTTAAAAATATGCATGGAATAACAACTATGGCTTAATAAAAATTATTAATGATGAAGTAAAATGACTTGAAAGTAAATGTATGTAGATAATGTTGGATAGTAGGGAGATATCAAAAGATATTACAAACTATCTATGACAATATAAGGTGGTAATAGTAAGGTGACGTCCTATAGATAACTATTAAGTAACATTGTGATCTGTAATGAACTAAAATGTTCATTTAATGGGGGAGCTGTTGGTCTATATTAAAATAAAAAATAGTTTCAGTTACATGTAGTCATAAGTTTCCTGTCCCATCCAGCCTGTTTTGCAGCCATTTAGTCCCAAATAACCATACAATGGCTTATATTAACTATAAACTCTTTGATCTGTGGCTCTAACTTATTGATTGCTAACTCTTACTCTTAAAGTAACTCATGATTCTTACCCATGTTTGGCCACATGTCTTGGTACCTTTTCTCAGAGCAGCACTCTCATCTTTCCTCTATATCTTGCTGGCATCTCCGACACTGCTCTTCTGCTTCCCAAAATTCCCCTAATCTGGTTGCCCCACCTCTACTTCCTGTCTAGCTTCTGGCCAAGAAGCATTTTATTAAACCAATATTTACAGTGACAAATATTTACATTGTATAAGAGCATAGTCTCACAGCAGTTGCATATAAATTTATTTAAAATAGATTTGTATTACTTTTTATAATGGAATGCCTACTATGTGTTAAATACTGTTTTTCAACTGGATTTGCCAGGAGTGGAGACTGAACTAAGCATTATTGGATCAGTGAGACCATGGGACTGTCTGCAGCCTGCCCAGGGAAGGGATGGGGAGTTGTGGAGAAGAAAAAATGATCTGATGTGGCGGGAGGGGGAAGGGACCTTGAATGGGGATGTACAGGGATAGAAAAAAAAAATCCAGAGGGAAAGCTGAACACAAAGTAATTTTATGTGTAGCAAATTATTTGCATTATCACCCTTGATAATGCTTATGATTTTTATTTTCTTTATAGTTATTGTTAACTTATCAGCATTTTAAATTCAATTTACTGTTTTTCTTGATAAATACAAAATTTAAAAAAAAAGATGTCAAAGAAATAAACAGCATTGCCACACCCCGAGTTTGATCCTCCAACACTAAAAAGAAAAAAAAAATACTGCTTTTCTATTACTCATGATTATAATGAAGAACATTTATAAATCAAGATCAAAAGGTTGATTTGAATATGTATTGAAATCACAGAAGATAATTATTGATCAATTTTATTTAAGATTCACATGTCTAGTACTTGCTATGTGCCAACCTTTGTTTTAACAATGCTAACTTTCTAAATTATATCAATTCTCCTTTAAATTTTATATTTACGTTCTAAATAATGACAATCTAAAAAATCCAGTGAAAAGTTGACTATATCAAAACATACTAATAATACATAGTTTGTAAGAAATGATGAAATGTGACAGTAGTAGATATAGTGGGATTTATGTATAAATTTCTCCACACTAAAAGCACTCATGAATTGATTCACATGTTAATTGGTTAAAGCATATAATATATATTTATATATATATACCCACACAACATATGTTATATGCAACTAACACATTCTGGAATTTGAGCCTCTTTTTACTCAAAGAATATATAGTGTAAAAAAGTTTGTTGGAGAAAAGAATTCAAATAAGGAAAAAGGAGAATGGGCTGGAAGGACCACTCAGTGGTTAAGATCAGTTGATCTTCTTGCAGAGGAGCCTGGTTTGTGTCCCAGCACCCACATGATGGTTCATAACTTTTTGCCACTGCCTTCTAGAATATCTGATGTCCCTTTCTGACACTTTCAGACACCGTGCAAGCACAAGGAACACACACATACAAGTATGAATACACATATTTAAAAGCAGAAATCATGAACTCAGCTGTAAAATAATAGAAAATGAAACAAAATTCAATAATTCTAAAAAATAAAAAAGGTAACTACTGGTATAAAATATGTGGTATCTCACAAAAAGCAAATTCTCTTAGCAGTGTAAAAGCCTGGGATACATTGTGAAAGAATAAAACAGAGAAAGCATTGTTGTAGAATTTGTACCACTGTCATGTGATTGGAAGATCTTTCTAACAAACAGGCCAAGGCAGTGTAGAGATATAGATGGACAGTGGCTGGGCTAAGCTTCCCCAGGCAAAGTAAGGGATATGTTAACATTTGTTAAGGGAAAATAATTTGCTAAACTATCAAGAAAATGTGGGCTTTCCAGTAAAGAGAAACTTTGTCTTCTAGTGTCCAGGGGCAAAGTAGTCTACCAGAACTCCATTTTTTGGTTTGGTTTACTGTTTCTGAACTTTGATTGCCATAAGAACTAGAAGTATCTTTCATCTCCAGCTGGCAAAGAAGCTACATCCCATTTTCCAAGTTGGATTGCTATAATCCTCTTTAATGAGTCTACCACAGCTCACTCTCCACAGCCTGCAACTGAATCAGAAAATAAGCTGTAGCCAAAGAAACAGAAGAACAGCATGGTCTCTCCATCTTGATGTGATGCTTTTTCCCTTGGTTGCTACTTGATTTCTCTGACAAATAAAAAGGTATTTTGAAAAATTAAATAAATGATAAACATTGAAAAAACATAAAGGTTAATCATTTAGACTGAAAATACCAACTCCATTCCCAGAAGGGAGGAGTACAGAAGACCCTAAAATAGAATCATGAGCATAATAATAATGCAAATAATAAGAAAATATCACTCATTTTTTACAGAAAACATCACTCAATATTATCGCACAATAAATCAACATTTATTGGATTCCAATATTAAGACCCCTGTTGAACAAATTATTGAAGGAGGAAGTGGTGAGTGGCTCAGCTTGCTGGATATTCTTAAATGTAACAACTGTTGCTTGCTCTTTTAACAATAACATATGAGTGAAGAGTGTTTTTTTGTTTTTTCATGGATATTGTTAATTTTGAATTCCACACAAGAAAATCTGGAATTAACAACAATCCAAAATTTTGCTGAAAATGTCATCTGACTAAATATCTCATAAAAATCTAATGAAAGTGGATAGCTTTAGCCTTCATTTTAGAAAAAAATGTTTTTGTTCATGATAACTGAATGAATGCTTTTGTGTTGTTGATGATATTAGAAGAAGAAAAACCACTCAATCAACTCATGTAATTGTATTTATCCATTATTAGGTATCCAATATAATGTTGTTCTGAGAAAGGAAGTCAGACATAACAGATGACAGCTGGACACTGATTTGGACATGGAATGTTGTCTTGGAGCAATACAGTGCATGACTTTGGAATTTTCAAGGACTTTGTATTTATTGTTTTCATAGTCAGGCCAAAATTATGTAGCAATGGTGAGTATTTGTGGTGTCTTGCAACAACGAAGAAGCAAGTTAATAGGAAGTGTTTTTACTTGTTTTTTTCTTTTGCAAAGTAGAAAGACTACTGGTGTGGTGGCTCATGCCTATTATTGTAGCAGTGATGAGGCTGAAGAAAGCCAATCGCCATGAGTTCTAGGATAGCCTGGCCTAAATTGCGAGACTGTGAGTGATGGTAAGTCTTGGTAATCAACTTGTGTACCTAGACTCAACCAAAAGGCAAGCTTTTATGCACTTCTATGAAGGATTTACTTGTCAGGCAGGTTATTTGCAGTAGGAAGATCCACCTAATCACAGGCTTCACACTGTCTGGTGGCAGCCCAGATGAATGGAGATAGAAGAAAAATGCTGTTGTTTCTGCTTGTTTGCCCTCACTCTCCTGGCAAGTTCCTCTACCTTGTGACTTGTTGCTGCCTCTATAACATTTCTCTTTACTATTAGAAGCAGTTTCTTCTGCTGCCAACACAGGCTGAAGCTAGCAGCTCTCAGAGCACATGGAACTGTTGAGAGACAGTCAGCCTCCTGGATTTAGCAACTTCTAGAGTTTCTTCCCCCTCACCACCCTTTGACTCTCTCCAGTGTGAGATGGCCTTTGTTGGACTATCCAGAACACAACCTGTAAGCTAACATGTCTATATTACAGACATGTAAATATATATAAATATATTCTGTCTCAGATAAACATGGCTGGTGAGGTGACTCAGCAGGTAAAGGTGGTTTCTTTTTCTTTTTTTGCTAAATATGACAACTTGAATAGGACCCAAATAGGAAAAAAATCAAATACTTCTAAAAGATGTCTTCTGACCTCTCTATACATGCCCCCCAATAAATGAATAAATGTAATAAAATAACAAAAACAAAAAAATTATCTTACAAATTTTCTTTTACAGTTTTGTCTTTACTACTTAAAACTTGGATCAAATTTCACACAGCTCAAGTTATTTACTAAGACAAAAATAAGATAATATTTTAAATCTGTTTGAATTTAAACAGGGTGTAAAATTGAACATAGTTCTTAGGCATAACTTTGGCAAAGAAACAAAGCTATAGTTTCAGTTCACAGCCTTCATCTTTTGAAGTTTTACATATGTGAGTGCAATATAACATTATTTTCAACAAAGCTATATAGATAGATGTTAAATCTTTTTAAAGTTTTAATAATTTTCTAAGTTTTTTAAATCTATTGCTTTATTTTCTGTGTGATAATTTTACTAGCTTCTTTCCATTTGGGTTATCATCACCAATTATAAAGCCGATTGTCAATAAGACAAGTCTGTGTGATGATTCATGTCATAGTTAATGAGTAAAAATAGATTAGATAAAATATTTTTTAAAAGTGAGGGGGAGAAAAAGACAAAAGGGAAGGAGGGAAATAAAAAAGGTGGAAAGAAGGACGAAAGAAAGAGAAAACCAAGGTACCATCAAAGCATTACAAATTCTTTTTGAAAAAGTCAAATGATTCTGTATATCAAAGAATTCAGTGATCTGCCAGCCTTTTTGTATAGAGTAAATACATAAACTCAAGGTAGGTACATCACAGTTTTATTCAGTATTTACCATATTTTGGTAACCAAAAATTGAGGGCCCATTCATGTTTGGCAATTCTGCATTTCATGAGTCTTGGTAGCAGTAATAAAAGTTTACCTAGCTTGAGAAGAATTTACTTCCCTAAACTCAGGACCATTAGACAGAAGCTCCAAAATCTCAGATGCTCAGTCAGATCTTAACTTTGGATTATGGATCTGTCTTTCTTACTCACTGTCTAGTGAATGCTGTAGCAATTTCTGAAAGACAAACTTCCCCATGCAGACGGTTTTGTGATTTATTTTTCAGTTGGAAGCTCACATTCCTTGGATCTTTGTGGGAATTCTTTGAGGCCTGGGTAAAGGCTGGGATACTTTGAAACGTTCAGACAGAAATGGAAACAAGCTTAACCTTGGTCATGATAATGTGGAAACTGCCAAAAACCAGTTTTACTAATCTCTTAAATAGTGGCTTCAATAGACTTGATCTAAAGAGCCACTGGAAAGATTTTCTGACATTTTCTAGGCTGGCCAGTGATACTTATTACAGCTCTAGAATTATACCTGCTTAACAGTATTCAGTGATGAGAATAAAAATATCAGACAAGAGGGAATTATAATCATCAGTGTTCACATTCTGGTTTTCATTTTCATTGGTTGTCTAAGTTAGACTTTTCTACATTGTTTTTATAAACATAGAACAACATTTTTCATGCAGAATGTTTCAAATTGAATAAATTATAAATTTTAATTGACAGTATTCTCACATTATGTTTCAGAAACCACAAAATCATGTTTTATCTTCTTTGATAACAAAGTTTTTAGTTTTTGCCTCCAGCTAAAACTATACGAATGGGATGTTGAGCCATGCTGTGTCTTATTGTAGAGTTTGTACACTGTGATTGTGTTCACTTACATTTTAGGTCTTGTCAAAAATCCAATGCCACATCTTTACCAGAATTTGAACACCCCAATCTTTTGTAGTTTAAGCTTTCTGAAGAGAGTATAAAATGTCACATAATTTTAAGTTCTATGTCTTGGATGACTTATGAGGCTAAGCTCACTAAATATTTTACTAGCTATTTAAAAAAAATACACTTGCAAAGTGAACATTTATCCATATTCCTAGAAAAATGCTTTGTATGCTGGACATATGCTTTACAATGACTACGAATATAGCATGGGATCTTAAAAACACTATTTTGATAAATACAATTTGTTTTAAAGTATAAACCCCATTTTATTTTTCCAAGGTGTTTTTTCCTTCTGTCTTTATGTAGCCACTGCTTTACATGGGCTTTGGTAGAGGTCATGGTGCAGCACCAGCAGGTCTAAATCCTCCGGGGGTGTTCAGTCCTTGCGGGCTTCATCAGATCCATTCCTTGCTATGAAGACCATAGCTCACACAATAATGAAATTTGACATAGAGTTTGGGAAGCACATAAGTGTCGAAGACACTTGCTTCAGATATGTCCCTGACAGGATCAGCCTCTACAATATTCCGGATAACGAACTTCTTAATGGCCTTGTCCTTGGGCACGCACCAATTGCAGTTCCTGCAGCAAATTGGCTGCACATGGCCACAGCCCTTTAGGGCACGACCGTTGTTTCTTCTTGTTTTGGTCATCTTGGAGCCAAGACCCAAAAGAGCGGATAAATACAATTTTCCAATTTTAATAAATATTTTAAAATATCTTAGGTTTAATATTCTTACTTTAAAAAATATTGATTCTAAGATCTTGAAGGTAATATTTCCCAGTTCATCAGCCACTGATGATCATATAGAAAATACAGATGCCTTTTATGCCGTATGCAATTGTCCCAGTACCTATTTAGTTAAAACAAAAATGTTTCTTTCCCAGTGTCACCTCTGCCTTAGTCAGTTGTTTTATACAAATTTTATATTATGCTATATTGACATATTTGTCTCAATGCCATGCTATCCTCAATGTAGAGTATCTTAATAAATCTTTTACTTTCTGGGCCTTTGTTTTGTTGGAAAAGAATGCCTTTGAATTTAAACTCGCATAGCAGAATCATCCCAATCAATGATACTATGTTAGAGTCCTGTGGGTGATCTCAGATCAATCTCTGATATTAGAATGCTGAATTTCAGTTTTCCTCAATAATGCTATATTTATTATGTAAAATGCACTTTTGAGGGATTGATTTTGCATATTTTTTGCTGAAATTAAATTGATAGTTTTTTCGTTTTCTAATGACTTATCAATGGAAAGCAATAAAATTTATTTTCATAGTATTATACAGCCTAATGCTCTTGTTAGATTTTATCTTGTATGTATGAGTAAACATTTACTGAACGCTGAGAATTTGTTTACTTGGTGGACAGTAATATTTCTATCTAAAAGGAAATAAAAATAACAAAGATTAATTGACAGATCACTTCAAAGTCATTGCAATCTGAACTGGGTGGATGAAAGGGAATACCTGACCAATTACTATCAGATTCTTCACGTTAATTCTTCTCATACTTTGATGAGCCAATAAAACTCCATAAGATAAAGAGAGAATGACCTGATGTGGTGGGAGGGGGGAGGGACCTTGAATAAGGATATACAAGGATAGAAAATGTGACTTCTTTATTTGTAATAATAATAAAAAATTAAAACATAAATTCAGATCAATGGATAAGAAATACGACACACTAATACCTATAAGTAATTAGCAGATATCTTCACTGGTCAGCTACATGCCTACAAACCACATGACATACAGGGATAGGTGGGTAAAATTATAGATTTTGTAAAAATAAGTGATTTTGCTACTTAAAAATTGCACAAATGTCATTGTTTTCTTTTGTTTAGACTGGAATTTCATTCACTTGCTATAAGTATTTGTTACTGGTTTTATTAGGTACACATTAACATAGACAATAATGGCTGCCAACTTTTCATAACAGATTTATTTCAATACTCACAGCACAGTTAATAATTGTGATGATTAATCTAGACCATAACCTTGATAAGATGTAGAATCATCTAAGCAACAAGTTACTGGTCACACTTGGAAAAGTTTGCCTATATTATATTAACTGAAGTAGAAACATCATCCCATGGGCCAGAGTTAAGCATTAATAATATTCTGCTTCCTGAATGAAGACACCATATGATGAGTAGCCTCTGTCAAAAAGCTTTCTTTGTCTTGTTGAACTGTGTCTTTTCAACTATACACAAAGAAATTCTTCTTCCCATAGTTTCATCTGATGTTTTATCACAACAGTGGCAACAGTAACTAATGGTGTTAGTTAACATTCATATTGATCATCAGCTTGACAGGCTCTAGGATCACCTTGGTGACAAGTCTCAGTTTATGACTATCAGGAATTTTCTCCATTAGCTAACTTTCTGGGCACGTCTGAGAGATATTATGATGCTTAACTTAATGGAGTTTGGAAAACCTACCCTAAGTGTGGGAAATTTCATTTCTTTGACTTGTGTGTGTATATGTGTGCGTGTGTGTGTAGTGAATATATCATATATATATATATATACATATATATATATATGATTTGAACTGAGCATCAGCAGTAATCATTATCTGCTTCTTGAACTGTGAGCCCAAACAGACTTTTTCTCCCTTAAGTTGGTTTTATCCAAGTATTTTATATCAGTAATAGAAAAAGTTACCAACACAGTACTTTCTTAAGTACTTAGGAATCTAAATAAAATAAGATTGATATAATTGTTCAGTGTTGAGCCAAAGCAGATCATATTATGGGTATATTTTGATGTAATAAATTATTCAATTAATTTATTTCAATGGCACCATTCCAAATTGTTTCCTAAAATAGAAAAATTATGCATAGTTTAAACTCCTTTAACCTAAAATACTCATGTCTGTACCCCTTCATTACTATATCCAGGACTCAGAGCATTTTTTATCCTCCATTACACCTTTTAGATTAATTAGAAAAGGAGTGAACTCATAAGGAAATGCATCACTCACATGTTTCAGAGTTTGGGATTGAGTATATCCATCAGTTTCATTTTGCCTTCATTTTGGTTGTGAAGTTTCATTTTTTGCCAACTATAGCTTTTCATACACTCATATTTCACTGGAAATGTCCACCAACAAAAGAAGACAATAGCAAATGGGTTGCAGTTTCTTGTGGTTCTGCATAGAAACAGTACACATTTTTGTTATAAAACAAAAGGAACTTTAAGCAGTTATCTATGTGCTCATTACACATTTTAGTGTTATAAAAATACAACAGAAATAAAGAAATATTTGATTTATTCAGTAGTTTATTTTATTCATTTGAAAAATATGAAAAGATATTTAGAGGTCCTTAGGAAACAGGTAATTAAATTTGAAATCATTTAGCTGCAAGGTTGCTTTAGATCTTTACAAGAGTAGTTTAAAATATAATGATAATGGCAGCCAGTGTATGCCGAGGTCACATGAGATACCTTATATACAAATATTTTAGATAAAAATTCTCTCAATAAAAATGAATTAATACTTAAAATTTTATTTTATTCTTAAAAAGCTAAGGCAATGTTTAGCAATGTCCTAATCTAACCAGTAATAAATTCTTTCTTTTACCCTATTTGAATACCATCAAGGTTACTCTAAGCACAAACTTTTAAAGGCTACTATTTAAAAAATAACACCAGAGCTGGAATAATGACTTATTTAGCAAACTTCATTATCACCATATCTAATTACCTGTGTTTGATCCCTGGAACCCACATCCTGGAAATAAGAGTGACTCTTTAAAGTTATTCTCTGACCTCTACATATGCTCTGGTGCAGAGTTGTAAACAAACACACGCACTAGTAATTGTAATTTTTAAATTAAGAAAGCATAAACTTAAGCTAGTTGAAAATTTCTGTTGCTTCTAGCATTATGAAATTAGTATTCATGCATTAGTGCACTGTCATTCATCAGGTCTTGGAGACGCCTTCTTGTGCTATAACTACTTATAACTTCTAAACTAGCATGGTTATATTTTAAATTTTCCATCAAGGTGGTCTTTGTGATGTATTTAATTACAAGCATGAGACCTGCTCATTGAGTGCTCAACATTATGATGACAAAGTAAAGTCTGCCACAAAATATCTACTGGAGCAATAAAAGCTAGATATGATGCCTACACAGCATAGCATGAGCAGCTGTTGACGAGACTTTTACTTGTTTCGGAGGTCAGACAAAGAAGTCACAGAAGGAAGGCCCAGGACTGTGTAAATTGTCCTTTTTTATCAGTTTATTATGCTCCAGACAGAGTAGGAAGTTACATGGGTTTTTCATACATGGCTTTAAAAAGAACAGCATATCTACCTTTAGAAGAGTTTTTCATTGCATTTCATACAATTTGGGAACATGTCAGAAACGCCCTGGACTGACTCCTTGGATCCCACTCCCCCTAGAGGAACACCTGACTCACTCTTGAGGTGGGGGGAGAAAACTGGATCTGCCAGGAGTAGAGACTGAACTAAGCAATACTGGGTCAGTGGGACCATGGGACTGTCTGCTGCCTGCCAAGGGAGTGGATGGGGAGTTGTGGAGAAGAAAGAATGACCTGATGTGGGGGGAGGGGGAAGGGACCTTGAATAAGGATATACAGAGATAGAAAGTGTGACTTCTTTGAAAAAAATAAATTAATTAATTTAAAAAAAGAAAACTATATTAAAGTAAAATGGTAAGGCTGAAGTTTTCAGAGGTACATAATGCTTTTAAGTTGTCCCATAAAATTTAAGTAATCAAACTGAATCAATTTTAATAAACTGGACAAAAAGAAAAATGAAATGAGTTTAACTAGACTTTCTAGATTAACTCTTATTTTTTTAGCTATCAAATTTTTTTAATTCCCATATAATTTTAGTATACTACTTACCAAATCAAACACACTTCTTCAAAAGAAGCATCTCATTTGTAAGTTATTTAGTTATTTAATAAATTTATTCCATAATATTTTTAAAAACTAGATTTATACAGCTCTGGTGTTTTGAAGTGTTAGTAGGCTACCATGACTTTAATGTTTAAGATTTAGTCACATATATACATACATACAAACACACACACACACAGCTTGAATTTATGTGCACTAAGTTTTCAGGAGCCCACAACAGTCATAAGAGGACATTGGACATCCTGAAACTGGAGTCACAGGTAGTTGTGAGTCACCATATGGTCTCTGGGAGCAGAAGCCTAATCCTTGGCAAGAGTAGTAACTATGTATATCCACTGAAGTATCTCTCCAGCCCCAGTCATGTTCCTTACACTAAGTCAGCTTCATTCCTTCTAATCCTACTTTCACAGTTTACCAAATATCAGAAGTAATTCTGAAAGTATGTGAATTTAATTGCAGAACAAAGTCAGGTTGAGGATTAATCACTGATGGGATATCCATGATAGTAGTGTGTAGATAAGATGGAAATCAGGAATGAATTCACCTTCCTGGACATAAGATTTCTGAGAGAAGTACAACAGGAATGATTCAAATAAAAACTGAGATACATGAAAACCTACCTATTACAGGTTCAGCATGGAAGTTGTACTGGAGACCAAGGGCCTCAAACTAGACCAATTGTTGGGAGCTGCGTGAGTGCTGCGCCTTAAAGATGGCGCTGGCTTCCGCCTTCCACCACCCCGACAGCGAGCGCTCCTTTCCACAAACAACTCCAAATATGGTTTGTGCGGAGCTGACTCGCTTGCTTCCGTATGTGTGGCCCTATGGTAGAGGCCTACGTGGCAGTAGCTGAGTGGTGAACCTGGGGTTTAAAGCTGGCTGCACGGGCTGGGAGCGGCTGCTGCAACGATTTTCAATAAAGGACCTGGTCAATTGCCATGGAAAGATCCTGGTGCCGTGTCTTTTCCTGCTGGTCGGGGTTTGGTGCGGCGCAACCAATGACTCCCTTTAATTTTTTTTGTTTTATTTTCTTCTTTTTTTTCTCTTGAATTTTGTTGTATTTGGTTGGGGGTGCAGGAGGAAAGGGTAGGGATGCAAGAGGATAGGGTGTGAATGGGCTCTAAATACATGATGTGAAAAACACATAGAATAAACAAATTTGATTAAAAACATTTAATTTTTTTTTAAAAACAACTTACCCCAGGAAGTCTGGGTCACAGAGACCGGAAAGGAAACCCAAGAGTCAAAAAAAATTAAAATCAAGTAAATAAAAGCGTCTAAGTAGACTGTCCTCAGCCTGTAGAGCATAACAATTAGGAGTCACAGGAGTCATATATCAGCTATCCTATATAGCAGATATTTATAACATTATTTACAACAGTAGAAAAATTACATTATGAAGTAGTTATGAAATAACTTTATGGTTGGGGTTAACACAACATGAGGAAATTAAAGGGTCACTGAATTGGGAAGGTTGAAAATCACTAGACTAAATAAAGACTCTACATACAACTAAAATGACCAGAACTTGTAAACAATTTAGCATTTAGAGTACTAGGTTTTAGGTTGAAATAATTTAAGAGACTATCATTAGGAATGGGGCCTTCTGAGACAGGGCCCCCATCCTCAGACTTGTCTTAGGAAAACATTAATAGAAAGCTACCACATGAGAAATAGAGACATGAACCTCAAATAATCATATCTAGCAAAACAAGCATGTTGGAATTTAAGACAGGAAACAGACATGCATGAAACGTGCTCTCCAGACATAATGTAAATCTCTAAGACAACACTCCACATGGGCTTCCCACAACAGAGGCTGTGGATATCCTCAGAGGCCTGCTAACACATAACTCCCAGTGGTGCCGGCTCTGCCTTCTTCCATCTGGCACATCTCTTTGATTTGCTCGCAGTCTCAGCCAATGGGTTTGGATTGCTGCCCACAAGCAACCAACAGTCCTAGTTTAACAAGACTGTGAAAAGATCATTTCTCTTAAACTGCTGAATGCTGACAGTTAGAAAAGTGAGAGACTGACAGGATAAGACTCTGAGAAGGACTTAAAGCTTGAAGCCACCTAGTTTCCTATTCCTAATTTAATTTACACCACTTGTAATTGTCCAACTTATGCTACGTATAGATTTGGAGTGGAGAAAATCCATCAATAAATTACAACAAAAAAATGCTTGAATTTATGATACTAAACTTGCATTAAATGTACCCTGAGGCCCAATTTATGTAAAGCAGAGGTTACTTTTTCAAGCTTTATTTTAAATATATTTTGCCTAGCTGGATGATGTAGTGTTGGGTGTTTGTAGTCCTCATGTCAAATAGCAAGGACAGTAGGGACACAGTAGGATCTTTGTGACTCTTAGGCTATCTGGGCTACCCAGTGAGATCCATCTGCAACAAACAAGGATGTATTTTGCTCACCATACAACTCAGCAAGGCAATGTTAGCAATTCAATAGTTTTTAATATGTTCATAAAATTGTGGGAATCATCACAAACTAATTTTAGGATATTTTTACATCTTTTCAAAGAAATCTTATCATCATTAGAGATTACATCTCTTCTTATTCTGAGGTGGGCATAGTTTATGTCTACATAGGCTTACTGGCTCTGGACATATAAAATAAAGAGAATTATAAAATATGTGGTCTTTGGTTCTTTAACTTCATCTTGCATATTGTATTATAAATAATGACTTTATTTTTACAAGGTTTTCTGCTTGAAAAATAATGTATGTACAATGAGATGTATTGCATTTTAAACCAATTTAGGCTTTTTCTCATACCACAAAAAATATCTTTTTTTCTGACTGAATATAGAGCTTTGAATAGGATGGTTTTGCGTTAGTGCTAGAAACAATTCAGTTAATATAAAGAAGAGAAGCAGGTTATAAGAAGACATGCTAGCTGAAGTTCATAGCAGAAGAAAGACTGGACACAATAGGATTTTTGGGTTTATCATTGGGCTTGCTTGCTATAGATTTTAAATCACATTTACTGTGAAGTTTCTGTAATTGACTTAAATACATTTATTATGATTTCTTTCAGTTATTTGATTTTCTCTTCTGTGGTTTGAGAACACAAATCAAGAAAATCAGATTTATTTCCAAGCAAACATAATGACACATTTTATATTAGTTTTATAAAACTACTACAAAGATTATCAATAAAACTGTGTACCGTGCAATGTTCACAAACAATTTCTGTACCTCTCATTTTGATAAGCCACACATAGTATAACTTTTTTAAGGCAACAGCTAGTAGATCTATCTACCTTATATTTGTTTCTATGATGCTTGTGTGTGTTTATGAATGCTGTGCTTATGTTCTTGTGTTTAAGGTTTGATGTATAAAGTCAGAGGACAGTCTTGTGTTTTTGCCCTTATTTTTCACCTTGGTTGATGATACAGGGCCTTTTGTAGTTTAATGGCTGTGTACACTGGCTCCATAGCACATGCTCTTTCAGGGATTCTTTTGTCTTTGCTTTCCATCTAGCACTAAAAGCATAGATGCACACACCCTACCCCATTAGACTTTAAGTAGGTTTAAATTCCAGCCTCAGGTTCTCACATGTATGCATCAAGTGTTTGTACCCACTAAGCCTACCTCCCTACTTCCTATTTTTTTGCTCTGAATTGCTTGAAACCATAAAGAATAAGTCTTAAAAACAAGCATTGAATCTACAGTAATGTTAGAGGCAAAGGGGAGTAAGATTTCAGTTTCCTTGGAATCTATGGTTAGTTAGCTCAGCCTCTGAATTCAATGAGTATAACACTATGTCATTTAAGCAGTACCCACCACAACTGTTTGAGAGGGTTTAACCTCAAAGTCTGCATTCCGAAAGGAAAAGATTTGCTTGAACAGCATTGTTATGAGTTACTCAGAAGTTCCTAAAACATGTCTTTACACCTCGTGAACTATATCTCACCCAGATCTTGAAGCTTTCTAATGGTCCTCACTTTTGTGGTGTGTTTTCCATCCTCTGTGTATCCAGGTTGCATCATTTTTCTTCAGTTTCTTTGGCCCGAACTCTGCTTTTATTTCTTTTCCAAGAACAACAATCTTTAGAATTTTGAGTGTGTTGTATGTTAGATTTGTTTTTATCTTTTTTGCCCTCTGATTACTATAATTACAATTTTTGAAGCTCATGCTTTATATTTTTATTCCTTTTCCATACTATCCCAGCCTTAATATATATTTGTGATTTTAAATATAGAATTCATTAATATTGACTTCCTATTTCACTAATGTAGGTAGAAATTGATTTGTTTGTAAATTCTATTTAACCACTTTGTTCTATTAGGTATATGTAAATAGGATAATATCCTCTCGTCTAAGTAGTCATTAATTATTACTCTACATAAAACATACTTCTAAATTATAATTGACATCTTAAGATACCATTTTGTCACCATAAAATTATATAGTATGTTAGATATTAAGAATGGAAAATTTTCATGTGCTGGAGACAAAAGTAAAGTATCAATCTCATAGGAAGACCTGACATTCTCAGTATGTTCCCTACCATGGAACTGCAGTCCAAGCCAGTCACAGGACCATCATACAATCCACCATGGACTGCTGTATTCACATCAGACCCAAGTCTGAAATCTTTCAAGACCTTCCACTGCATCTCAGTGCTAGGAACCAAAGGCACAGGGAAAACAAACAAGAAATGTCTAGTCTAAGCCAACTGAAACATTTGATACTGAAAGTTTATAAAGTTTCCTATCCACAGAAAGTTTATATTATAACACTAAACTCTTATTTACTTTGGAGGCTCATGTATGTTAGGCAAATTCTCTACCACTGACTCTCCCTTCCCCTCCACATACATACATACATACATACATACATACATACATACATACATACATACATACACAATCTCTTAAAAACAATATCATGTTGTTAGTGAGCTAGGAAGGAATCAGAATATTGTTTGGATTCCAGGGTTATCTTTTCTGTAGTCCTGGAAAGTCATCATTCTCCTGTTTCCTGGCTTGCAGGATCAATACTTCAGCAGTGCCATCAGTTCTTAAATGAACATTCTTAGTCTTTTATTCCCATAATCCCTAAATTCCACTTCTTCCATAGCCTCTCCGAAGCTTTCTACAAAGACCTCACAGGCTCACAGCTAGAAGTTAATGATTCATAAATAAATGACTATGATTTTGCAAGATTATTTTCCTTTTGTAACTGCAGCAATATAAGTACAGTTTATCTTATTCTAAGGCATTCTTTACATTTTCTGAGATTTTTATACTTGATATATTTATACCATTTTCTCTTCAAACCATGATGCCCCCAACTTTTCTTTTTATTTTGTTTGTTTATTTATTTTATTTTATCTTTTTATTATGAACAAAGAAGTCACACTTTCTATCCTTGTATATCCTTATTCAAGATCCCTTCCCCCTCCCACCTCATCAGGTCATTCTCTCTTCTCCACAACTCCCCATCCCCTCCATGGGCAGGCAGCAGGCAGTTCCAATGTTCTGATGTCCCAATATTGCTTAGTTCAGCCTCCACTCCTGGCAGATTCAGTTTTCTCCCTCCAACCTCAAGACTGAGTCAGGTGTTCCTCTAGCCTCCCAACTCTTCAAATGACCCCTCTACTTCCTGTCAACTTTATAAACTTCTCTTTTAAGTTATTATAGCATTTTAACATGTTTTTCTGGTATGTTTATTGATAACATAACCTTTAATATGTGAAAAGATGCTGATTTGGTTGATATACTTGGTTACTCATATACATTTATTGACACTACAAAAGATCCGTTGTATACAGGTTTGATTTTTACTCCTTTTGTTGAGCTTAGAGTTATAAGTACCATGTAAATTCTTTGGAAGTAATGACTTCCAATTACAGGTATTCTAGAAAGGAGAATTATAGTAACTTCTTATCAGCCATCATTACTGATGATTTCAGAATGTAATTTATTTTAGATGGTAGTAAGTGCTAGAAGAAAACTAAAGCACTGCATTTGAATCACAATTGATGTTTTGGAAAAGTATGTTTTAGGAACTGAGGAAACTTCTGAGTGAGCAAAAGTGCTTATTATAAAACAAGATGACCTGAATTTAGAACTCTACAGACATAGTTGAACACGGTTGTGGGAGCCTATATTTTTAGAACAGGATAGAGCAGACAGCTGGATCTCAGAAGTTACTGGTAAGCCTTCCAAAACGTTGAGCTTCAGGCTCATTGGATATCTTGTCCCCAAAATTAAAATGGAGAGCAATAGAGGATATTGCTTTATCTTTTCTCTGGTATCTGTGTGCTTTATTGGTATGTATATGCAATATGCATATTCATACAACACACACATGCAAACCCAAACATGAAAATCTTAAATTAATGGTGATATAAGCTAGTATTAAAATTCTATCATAATGTAAAAGAGAGCAAAAACTGGAGGTAGAAACCTGAAGACCAGAGCTCATGTAGAAGCCCTGAAGTAATGATGCTTATTGAGTTCTGCTTTAGTTTCTGCATCCACATCCTGTCTTGGGTTCCTGCCTTGACTTTCTTCAATGATAGACTGTAATATTAAAAGGTAAATGAAATAAAACCTTTCCTGCTGTGGCTGGATTCTCTTCTTTTTTTTGTTTTTAATCAAAAGATCATGGTTGGATTTGAACTTTGTTCTGGAAAACTATAAACTTTTTACAACTTGAATATCTGATATGTGATGCCTTTTGGTATGCTATGAATATCATTTTAAAAATACATGTTTTGGCCTTGGCAGGCACCTTAGAAGCAGATGGGAAACTGGAGCATAGATAGGGAAAAAGGGCAGAGTCAGAGGGAAATGCCATCCAGCTATCCAGGAATCAACATGTAAAGTAACACAGCTAAGCCATGGGCAAGGTAGCAAGACAGATTACTGGAAATAGGTTAAATTAAGATGCAAATGCTAGCTAGCTAGCTAGCAATATGCCTGAACCATAGCCAACCAGCATAAAGTTAATATAAACCTTTATATGATTATTTGAGCCTAGTTGGTCTGGGACTGCAGGTCTGTGGCTCTAGCCCACCAGTTGGATGGGTCAGAAACCTCATGTTACAAGTATCAGCTCCTGCGTCCAGGTTCCTGGTTTACTTTATTTGTGTTCTTTGCTTGTTTCAATGATAGATTTCTGTCAGAAAGTTATAACATGGAGCAAATTCTTTTCTCCCCAAGTTGCTTTTGATCATGGTGATGGTTTTGATCACAGCAAAAGGAATGCAACTAAGACATATGGGATTGGATAAAATCTATAGGAGTACATGTCTTCAATAGTGGTAAATAGAGTTGTCAGAAGTACCTATAGAAGGTCTTATGAAACAAAGAACACTTGATCAATTATGTTCATAGTAGCATTATTTGTAATAGTCAGGACCTTAAACAACCCAGATGTCCCCAACCAAAGAACTAATAAAGAAAATGTGGAACATTTATACAATGAATTATTACTTAGCAGTAAAAATCAATGACATTATGAAATCTGCAAGCAAATGGATGAAACTAGAACATATGATCCTGAGTGAGGTAACATGGTATATACTCGCTCATAAGTATATCCTAGAGGAAAAGCAAAGTATAACTAGACTACAACCTACAGCTCTAGGTAACAAAAGCTAGGTAACAAAGAGAACCTTAAGAGGGATGCAAGTTACCTGCTTAAACTGCTAGCAAGAGTGGAGAGGGTACCTGAATGGCTAGCTTTCCTGGAGCTGTGGGTTGTAGTATGGTTATCCTGTGCTTTATATATGGTATCCACTTTGAGTCAGTACATACCATGGTGAATAGCCTAACTGTCATCATAGATCCTTCATCCAATTACAGATGCAGTGATCCACAGCTGAACCCTATGCAAAGCTCTAGGGGGTCCAGTCAAAGAGAAAGAAGAAAGATCATATGAGCATGGGAAGATCAAGGACATGATGGGGAAATCTACAGAGACACCTTAACCAGAGTGTGAAAACTCATGAACTTCAGACAGAGAGCTGTGGAGCTCGCATAGGACTAGACTGGCTCTCTACATAAGGCAGACAGTTGTGTAGCTTGAACTGTTTGAGGGGCCATGGGTGGTAAGACCAGGACTTAATTCCTGGTGTACCAGCTGACTTTATTGAGCCCATTATCTATGGTGGGATGTCTTGCTGGTACTTGATGAAGTGGGCAGGGACTTGTCACAGCCTCAGCTGAATGTACCAGGTTCTGATAACACTCCATGGGAGGCCTTGCTCTTTGAATGAAGGGATAGGGAGTAGGGTTAGGGTTATATATATAATGTTCTGACAAAGGAGTGAGATATTGCTGTGATTGGTCTAACGGTGCTAATTATTGACATAATGTAAACTTTGGTTCTTTGGAGTAGGAAAGAAGTTGAATGATTTCAATTGGACTTAATGGTCCATATGAGAATGAGTAGGAAAGACAATGATCCTGAGAGTCATATAGATTATAATGACCTGGCTCAAGACATTGCAGAGGAGAAGAATGGCCTAGAGACCATTCTTATGATATCTTGGCAAAGAATATGTCTGGGTTATGCCCTTGTACAAAAGTCTGCCTGAGCACTTCAGAGCATATTCCCTACAGAGGAACACCTAACCCAGTCATGATATTAGGATGAGGAAACTGGACCAATCAGGAGTGGATGCTGAGCTGATTTTCTTTGGAATGTCTTGTTATTTTGGTGGATGGGATGAAGGGATGGGGAGGAGGGAGGCTGAAACCAGACAAGGAGGGGCTGGGAGGGGGAAGGGAGGGAGAGCAAGGGGAATACATGGGGAAAAAAGATTTTATTTTCTAAAATAATTAAAAAAATAAAAATAAAGTTCGTCTGAAACTGAATGGAAGAGATTTGAATTAATGACATTGGTAGAGGAGATTTTAGAACAGGCTAGTATTGACTGTGTTATGTAACTATTAGTAGGCAGTCTTAGGCAGATCTATAATGAAAAGAAACAAGCTAAGCAAAGAAAAATAGAAATTGTATAGTTTGAAGAAAACGGAGGAACCAGGAAGTGTAATGGAATCAATTTCTGTGTTCAGTTTGATGAATAGATTAAAGAAAATCCTGATGGCAAGTGGAAAAAAGAGAATGATGATCTCTAAGCTTCCAACCTGTGAAAAGGAATTAAAGAAAGTTTTAGGTCCTGGTATGATAGAGCAAGTTCCACAACAGCCAAGTTTAGGCAGTGAAGAGTATCATAACAAACAGAAGGCTGGTGAAGATGTATGTGAATGAGAGGGGCATGTTTCAGTCCCAACAAGCAGAATTACCAACTTCCGCAAAGTAGTTCTGGCTTTATTGTAAAAAATACAGTAAAGGGGTTGTGGAATCCTCCTCCATGGTTGTAGAAAGCTGATGAAGCCATGTATGTGTCAAATGAGTTTCTGCATGGAGGTCCAGATGTTAAGCCTGAATTGCCTTAGAGACTCCTTGGAGATATTAAAGTATTAGGATAATGGCTAAGGAAACTGCTAACAGGTATGGAAACAACTCAAAAGAGAAGTGTGTTGCAATTAAGAAAGCTGGGAGAAGTTGGAGATCTGAACTGTACTTTGACATCATACATGAAAATACAGTGTTTGATGTTTGTCCAGCTGAGTTTTGGTCTTATTTTGGTCCAACAATCTTTCACCATGTTTCCTTACTCACCTTTGTACTGGTAATGCATATTCTGCACGATTTTATGTTGAAAGTATATGACCTGATATTTGATTTTGGTTTTACACAGGGTTACAGTTAAGAGATTGCCATGAGTCTCTGAGGATTTTGCATTTATAAACAGTATTCAGACTGTGATAACTTTTAAAGTTGGACTACATGCATTTTGCATAATGACATAATGACAAACCTATGGGGGCCAGGAAATGGAAAGTAGTGGTTTGAGTGAAAATGACTCACAAGGAGTTGTGCTATTTGAAAGGATTTGAACATGTGGCCTTGTTGGAGGAAGTATGTCAATATGTCACTGGGGATGGGCTTTGGAGTTTCAAATGTTCAAGTCAGACAGCAGCTTCTCCCTCCCTCCCTCCCTCCTTCCCTTCCTCTCTCTCTCCCTCCCTCCCTCCCTTTTTCCCTCCCTCCCTCCTTCTCTCTTCCTGCTGCCTGCTGATCAGGATACAGAACTGTCAGCTACCTCTTCAGCACCTCCTCTACCTGCATGCCACCATGCTTCCTGCCATGACAATAATGAACTAAACCACTGAACTGCTACATCAACCCTAATTAATGTTTTTCTATGTAAGAGTGGCTGTGGTCATGGTATCTCTCCACAAAAATAGACTATTGAATAAAACACCTGAGTGTAGTAGAAATCAAGTCATTGAATCTTTAATTATATTATTAATGAATTTAAAAAAGTGGAGACAGAGTTTTATATTTTCTTGGCATTCCTTTCAAATAACAAATGATTCTGCTTACAGGGCTTATATACATCAGAGCTATGATTTTATAATGTATGCAAATTTACATTTTTTAGAACTTGATTCGATCCACTTGCCATATACTTTCTTTTACTATATTGTGTAATTTTTATGTTAACTGTATCCCAATATCTCAAAAACGAAAACATAATAAAGCTTCATGCTTTCAAATAACTTCATTTACAAACAGCTAAAGAGGTAACAGAGAAAATAGAAACCCAGATGAAGACATATTTTAAAGCAAGACCATATAATTACCAATGAATACAATGAAAGAGATGATTTCTTTGCTATATGTCAAGCAATAGAAAAGTAAGTGCTGTATGAAATTCTGCTTTATTGTGCACATATTTCTCGGGGATCTGAGAAATAGAATTAAATATAGAGGACAGATATAAGATATAAAAATATAAGAAATTTTTACTACTGTGAAATTACTGTTCAAATATATGAATACTTAAGACATCATAGAATAAAATCTTTTTGCCATTGAAAGCCATTTTATAAATATTCATGTGTCATTCTTTATTTGTAAGATTAAATCTATAGTAAGTCATTTAAAATAAATACACAGCTGTAAAACTACCTTCAAGATAATTAACTTATTTGCCATTGTGTTTTTCTCTGATTTTTTTAGGATAAAAGAAGTATATTCAGATATTTTACTCTTTAAGAAATATTTTATTTTCATGTGTGTGTGTGTGTCTACGCAGGTGTGTGTGTGTGTGTGTGTGTGTGTGTGTGTGAATGTGTGTAAATATGGTATCCTTGGATGTCAAATGAGGGTGCTAGAACACTAAGGCTGGAATTAGAGGCAGCTGTGAGCTGCCTGATGCGTGTCTAAGAATAAAATTGATTGTTAAACAAGAATAAATAACAAGTGTTCTTAAGTGATATACCCTCTCCTCAGTTCCTGTTATTCTTAATATACATTAAGAGAACAGTGTAGGATAGAGACTCAATATGAAAATATTAAGACAGCAACCAAAGCATCAGAATTGTTTCTACCATTTTGTGTTTTATGCTGTTACATGATTAATCTTCTAGATTTCCATATAAAGCAGTAGGTAGAGACAATTTGCAATGAGACAAGATAAAAAAAATCTAAATGGCTCACTAAAGACAAAGTAAAGAGTGGAAACATCTACAGGCCAGACCTTTGGCATATCTTATGCTGCCTGCCTTTCAAAACTCTTTCTTCCAATGGAGTGGAAGACAAACTATTTTGTTTTGTTTTTCATTTTATTTCATGATGATTGACCTAAAGCTCAAGCATATAACTTGTTAACTCCTTCATCTGAACTCAACTCATCTTGTTAAGCCCTGCAGCATGGTACCTTTTCTCAGAACAGCATTTCAGCTTCTTTCTTCTGTGTCTCCTGGCATCTCTGCAGTATATCTCTGTTGAGTCTATGGCATCTCTGCTCTGCTCTGTTCCCAGAGATTTCCCTGTCTGATAGCCCCGCCCACACCTCCTGTCTGCCTTTGGCCAACCAGCATTTTTATTAAACCAGTAGGTAGGACAATTATAATGCAACCACATTACCCGTACACATAATTTTTAAAATAATAGTCAAATTATTGGTATTTTTGTTATCTTTTATTTCCTGTCCAGCTATTGGCTAGTCAGATTCTTTATTAAACCAATCACAGAATAACTTACACAATGTACAGAAGGATTATTCCACAGCATTTCCTGCTTTTGTCTAAATAAAAAAGAAAGTTTTAACTTTAGCATAGTAAAATCATGCAATAAAACAGTTATCAAATAAGAATTACAGTTACAACATCCAGTCTATTTGTATTTGACAAAATCTGAGGAAAATGTCTATTATCTATCTATGTCTAAGGAAAACTTTAAGTCTATATATTTAGTCTTTGCCTCCATTAAAGACCCCAGAAGAGTGACATGTTCTCTAATTACAGGGACACCTGGACAGTCACCCTAGGTTTGTATGCAATGTTGGGGCATTCACCTTTGATCTACAGGCCTGGTTTATCTGCCAGACATTTTTGAGAAGCAGGAAATTTTGAAGAACTCTCTTACCTTTTCTTAAAAATGCTTGACTGTCACTTTCTTTCGCATTCTATTGTTCCAGTTTGGACAGTATACTGTCAGCAATTGAGGCAGGAACATTTTATTTGCCCAAATGGTGACAAACCTCTTTCTTAAAAGAAAAAAAGCTTTTATTTCTGGAATTAATATATAAAAAGAAAATGTAGCCTCCTAGTAGGAATTTTGTAACACTGGGATTCATACAAAGTTTTAGGATCACAAATCTTGGGTTACAACAAATTTATGTTACTAACCAGTTGTATTCTTCACTGAGCTATTGATGAACCATATTAGGCATAGGTTTTCTCATCTACATGTGGGATTAAAATAGTGTTTCCTTTTGTAGCTATTTCTAAACATTTACTTGGTTGCTAAGATAAACTGCTTACAAGTGTCTACTGGAGAGATGTTAAGTTAACCTATGGATGTAAAGTGCCTGTATCAGCAGTCCATATATATTACCTATTGTGATTATTTTATGATTTGTGACAGATGACACAGACTTGAAATGAGTGACTTCTTTTAAGATCATGTTAGAGTACATCTCATAAATCTCAGTTCCTATGAGTCTCCATTTCATACACCTAATTTACATTATTCAGTTGTCCTTCCATCCTTTTTCACCTCAGGGGCTTCTCTATGCTGTTTCAGTCTGTCATTCTCATCATTTTATTATATTCTTACTTTTATCATATAAAAGTAATCCATAACTTATATTACAATTTTCCAATCTTGATGCTGTTTCATTTTACAGGCCCTGTTATTGAGTCAGCAAATTATAGTGCTATGTTCTAGCACTTTTTATTTGGGGGGAATCAGGCCAATTTCTAGCAAGATATATACACAGAGAAGAAAGGCCTTTGTGCTGGTTCATGATCTGGTGTGTGTGTGTGTGTGTGTGTGTGTGTTTTCTTCCACCATCATACTATAACTTCACATCCATTACATAGAATAATTAAGAGACAGAGAAAGATTCTAATTTGTTTTTACCCTTTTATCTTCTGCACTATTTTGGGATGTGGCATTTTGTACAAGATCCTTATTATATTGTATGTCATGGATCATATATCATATATATTCATTTTCACTCATTTTAGAAAACACTTCTTTTGATCTCTTTCCATCTCCACATATATCTTTGTCACTGTCCTTTTGGAGGAATTACAAATGAACATGAATGTTTTCTGAACTGTAATCCAGCACTGTGGTGGGATGTGTTTTCCTGACCACTACATTGTTATAAACGAAACTCACACCGTAATTTTCCCTCAAATGACATCACAGAATTTTCTATCCAAAGTATGAATATCTTTGGGTGAGGGAGGTAACCAGAAGTGAAAATAGATGGAGGAAAATGATACACTATACTTAGTAAGTTCTGTATTCAGCATATTTTAAGCCAACATCTGTTCCTTAGATGTAATCATATGTCTCTATGGATTTTTAATAGCTGGATTCTCAAGCACAAGATATTTATAAACAATTGAGTTATAATCAAACTTTTTGAAATTCTATAAAATATGCAACATTTATTTCAGTCATAGAATATCATGATTTTATTTCAAAGAACAATGGAAGGAGGTAGAAAAATGGGTCAGTTGGAAAGTTCGAACAGCAGTTTTCCACATTCAAAAGGAGAGGGATGATCTGAAGAGATACCCAGTAAAGTAATTGACATGCAAATGTAAACTCCCTAATTCAAATCCAGAAATTATGTTGTGTCAGTGGTAATCTGTAATCCCAGAGAAGAATGGAGAGTCAAGAGAAGGGAAACCATGAGGTTTACTGACAGGTTCGTTTAGCTGAATGGATGGGTTCTGTGACAGATTCTGTGATTAAAATAAATAAATAAATGGACAGATAAATAAATAAATAAATAATAAAGTGAAATGTGATTGAGGAAAGTAACTTTTTGGGGTTGTCTATGCTCAGGATCCTGCAAGTTCCCCTTTGAGGGAGAGGGCAAGAATACACAGACAACAACACATTCTCAGGGGACTAATTGAAAGCAAAATGTCTAATTTATTGAGGAAGGGGCAAGGCTTTATACACCTATATTCCACCTCCACCCAGTCAGGTGGAAGGGCTTTGCTTTGCTAGCATCTACAGCTGTTCTTGGGTGGGGTAATCATCTTTTGCTGGTCCAGATCATCTCTCATCAGAACTCTACCCCTGTTGCCAAGGCCCCAGGCAGACCCCAGGTTGGCTCATTAGGAAGTGCTCACTCATGAGACTCTCATGGCTATAAGAAAGTTCTAGGAGTACAAGTTTTAAGGCACCAGTTATAACCAGTTTGAACTGGCTGAGGCCAGGCTGGACCTCAATCCCCTAGAAGTGTCTAGGGCCTCTATATTCCACAGTAACTGATATTGAAAAATGTCCCAACCTACACTTAAACAGCACACACATGAACTTGTGCACACACAAATGAATTTTTTAAATTATTTCTGTAAAAGTTTTACAAATTCTTAAAGATATACTTGTTTATTTTAATTGTGACTAGGAAGCCTTTGTGTGACTTTGCACAGCATAACCTGGATATTTGGAAATTATTATCAATTTAATGAGATCTCTATTTTAATACATGAGAAATGTGACATTGCTTTGACATTTCTATTGCCTACTCTAAATGTAATGGATGAACATATATATATACATATACATATATATATATATGTATATATATATGTCTGGGTATGAACAGGTGCCTGCGTAGGGCAGAATAATCGGATAACCCTGAAACTATAAGATGCCCTACTAGGAATCAAACCCAGGTCCTTTAAGAAAGCAGCATGTGTTTTTAAGCCCTGAACCATTTCTCTGGATTACCCAGAATGATTTAATATCTGGCAGGTGTGCCAGCTTGTACTAGGACAGCACTTTAGAATGTTCAATACGTTTATGTTAATAAATCACTTGTAACATAAACATGTGCTCTAAAATCAAGTCCTTTTAGGACTGCTAAATGTACATGCTTTCATTATTTTTCAAAAGAGACATTGGAAGCCTCCCATAAAGCTGTATGGTATCTCTAAATTGCCATCCTGCTAGCAGCATTGGAACTAGGACTGCGGCCCCATCTTTTAATGCTCTGATTATTTTTATAATAACATCTTCAATGTTTTCATTTCTTTTATAATACATCTTCAATGTTTTCACCTCTCCTTATATTTTCAAAAAACCAACAAGTAATATAGATTATTGCATAACCAAGGACTCATATCAGAGTTACTTGCTCAGGTGATACTACTTTTAAGTAGTATTAATATAATATTAACTGAAAAGAGAACCAACTGTGAGAGAAAGTTGATGTAAGAGCTGGGAAATTTGTTCAGATGAACTTACGTTGAAAACCCAGAATGCATAGTGTTCAAGTACAAAGATAAAATTAGAAAGTCAAACCATATATTTGAAGTATAGATATTTTTGAGGGCTAAATCCAAAGACATGTATACAGCATGACAAGTCTGGATCCTCAACTGTTCCTTATGTAAGGAATTATAGCCTTTCTCCTCCAATCACTCAAGTAGTTCCTGTGAAGACAGCCACACTTGCTATGGCATGTGGAATGTTTGTTTTTCTTTGATGGTTTCTAACATCACCAGAAATAGAGGTATCAGGTGCATTTTACTAACTCAAATTTAGGCAATAATTGGCCTTCTCAGAGCTCCAGTGTCAAAGTTACACCCTTGGCTGAAGTTCAGAGCAGTCCAGACACCTGGTACAAGGCCATAATCTCCAATAACTACAGAGCTGAAACCCTATTGTCAAAATAAAAGGAACCCTGAAATCAAGGCTACTGTTAGACTTTTCCCAATATGCCCACTCTTTCTTTTTTTTTCTCTCAAAAAAGTACTACACCCAGATTCCCATTTCTTAAGATTCTACAACAAAAAGAATTGTTTTGAAGTATAGCTAGGACAGATTTTAAGGAAGAGCTTTTTTTTTTTTAAGTCTACTTGTTTTCCAAACTTTTAAGATTGTCCAAAATCATAGGTCTGAGTAATTTCCACCTAAAACATAGATCATGCTCAAATTCATTCTTCCCTAAGATGCAGTGCAGTCATCAGTGAAATGCCTTTTCCACACTAGTGAATGTCTCCTACACAGACACTCTGGTGCTCAGGACATTTTCATACAGCTATTTCTACTTTCAAGATCACGGTTCCATTTCTCTTGCAATGAGTAGACTCACTGGCTCTCAGTACAGTTTTGGCTGTGAATATGTTTCACAGAATATCACTGCCTAGAAGATTATCCCTCTACCATAAAGAATCTAGAACTTTTATGTATCCAAGTATTTTAATATACTTGCTTTGTAAAACAATGAATCCAGATGGATGCAAAGTATATCAGATGTGTTTTATTTCTTACAAATTTCAAGTATGTGGTAATCTTATATGAGAAAGACTTGACAGTATTTGTCCAATATCATGTGCATACATGTATCTCTGTGCCATATTTTGCTAATTTTCAAAGTATCTTACTATGTATTATTATCATTATCATTTTTTATTTTATAGTAACGTGGTCATTGTGTATGTGTGTTTGTGTGTGTTTGTGTGTGTATGTGTGTGTATATGTGTGTTGTAGATGTGCCCATACTACAGTGTACCTGTTGAGGTTTGTAAAAATATCCAGATATTATTTCTTGCCTTGCCTTGCCTTGCCTTTTGCTTTGTTTGCGACAGGGTGGGGTGTGGGGTGTTTTTTTTTTTGACTTTTATTTCTTCTTCTTCTTATTATTATTATAAATAAAGAAGTCATACTTTCTAATCTTGTATATCCTTATTCAAGGTCCGTTCCCCCTCCCACCACATCAGGTCATTCTTTCTTCTCCACACATCCCCATCCCATTCCTGGGCAGGCAGCAGGCAGTCCCATGGTCCCAGGGTTTTATGTTTTTGTTTTTCTACTGTTTTATATATACTAGGTTAGCTGTCCTACGGGCTCTGATGTCTTATGTCTCTGTCTCCTATTGCACCATAGATGTGCTAGGATTACAAATGTGTGATACCACATCCAAACCTACTTGAGTTCTAGAGATTTAAATTCAGGTTCTCACATTGCATGGCAAATGCTTTATCCATTGAGTAATCATTCCAGTTTAGTGAGTGATTTTGTGTTAGTATAATTGTTTAGGAGTGCCACAATTCATGCCCATATAACAAAAAAAAAAGACTTGATAAAGCTTGTGTGCATTTTCACTGCTCAGCAGGGAAACACTCACCCCTGCCATCTCATTTATTCTACTATGGTGTCTGTCTCTGCTGTCATAGAGATACAGCAATATTGAAGTTAAGCCAATTAATCAAGGTAAAGTAACCTCCAAGTATTCAAATAAAAGTCATTCACATTTTATTTTGCAACCAAAACATTAGGGAGGAAGAGATATTGAAGTCAGGCCTCCTAGGTCAAACAGCCAATGTGTGAATACAAAGACCAAGGCAGGGAAGTTGGAAGTTCTACCCAGGGAATATGAAGTTCTACACATGGGGAAAGATGTAGCCTTTAGGCTGATATAGAAAATGCTTTAGAGGTCTGGATAGGTCAACCAGTCAAGTCATTTTCTTAAGCCACATCTTAATTAAAAGCAATTATCTCACTCCCTTCAAAGCTATATAAGCTGAGAGAGAGTAAGAAGCTGTAGAAGAAAACCTCAAAGGTGGCAGAGGCTGAGTCCTAATGTTTAAAGAGAAAAGCTAGCCCCTTGGCCTAAAAGGACAAGGTGAGCAATACCACATATAGATATACACACACTGTGTAACTTACAGAAATGATGAAGATGAGATCATTATTGAAATTTATACTTTAAGAAACAGGTGTTGTGCACATGAACCCACCATTGGAACAAGATGTCATCTATTTTCTGTAGCTAGAGAGAAAGCAGTATCTGGCACCTTACCTACAGAGACAGGCTGACTCTTTTCTTAAGGACTAGGACAGTTAGTGATTTTGAGGCTAATACTCATTTAAAAGTCTAAATCTCCTGGTGCATTTAGTAGTTACAGCAAATCTCCTCTGCCTATGTTGTATAAATATAACAGTGTAGCTTGGATGATGGTACATCTGTTCATGATAAGGCCTAGTGAATACTTTAAGCTGGAGTTGAAATCAGATCATCAGAAAAAAAGAGAAAAGATTCTTCACAAACTGTTATTGCTCTTCAACAATGCACCATGTCACATAACATCAGGAGATCCATAATAAAATTAATTTCTTTTCCTCCTTGCTGAAATAATAGCCATTCTGTAGCCCATTGAGGGGTTACTTTGACTTTCAATTTTTTTCAGCTAACAGATGCATCTTGTAAAATTAGTGCCTCGTTTCTCGAGGTTTTGGTCAAAGTATATTTAGCCTTTTTAAAAATGGTTTATCAATCTTAATGTCATGTAAGACATTCTGATCTAGGAGAGGTTAAAATGATACAAATAAGAGTTTGATAGAAGTTAATTATAATCTTAACTGATGGAGAGGTTCAAAGCTTTAATGAAACAAGGAATTTTATGTCTCTTAGAAATATCATTGCTACTTTAAAATCTTTTTTAAAGAAAAAATAAACTTAGTATATGCATGATGGGGCTAGTAAGATAGCGTGGATGAAGAAATACCTCACTGGGAAACAGGTCTTGCCAAATTAGCCCAATGAACTGAATTCATTTCTCAGAAGCTGCATTGGAGAGTGTGTTGTGCTGACATGCATTTGTAATCCCAGTGTGCCTATGGTGAGATGGGAGACAGAATTGGGACAGTACCCTAACCCTAACCCTAACCCTAACCCTTGGCATGTCCATACTTGTACTTACACAAACATGCCAAAACCATATGCACACACATACTACTAGTAAAGTAGAAGTAATATATAGAGTTATTGGAATTGCTATTTGAGTCACCAGCTTGAGTTACTTAAAAAAGCTATGTGCATTAATAGTTTTAGTGCTTCTTTATTTTTGTTCATAATACTATTGTATAGTCAATATATTTTAATGTAGTTTAAATATAATTATTATATACACTAGAATCCAACATATATGTGACTTGCATTATTGGAATAATCACTTCATTGCTGGTGTTCTAAAATCAAATCCATAATTTATTAAACATCAGAATTATGCCAGAATACAATTTTGAATGTCCATCTGTATACCAAAAGGAACAGGTAAATCTGTTTCACAAATAAAATCAATTTAAACAATGTACACTTTTTACTGACTCTAATAAACATTGAAAAAGGTTTATTAAGTATCTTAAAGAGGAAAGTCATCCTCTCTTTGATTCAATCCTTTATGTATCTTTTAACTATTTATAATGATTACTTTAAGTTCTTTAAATATATTAAGTACTTGTGAACCTATACAATTCACTGACATTATGTAATAAACTATAACATTCTATAATGTAAAAAGTTGCTTAAATATTCAATATATTTTCACAGTTCAGCAAGTTATTCTTGATATGCAAGAATAAATTAGCTAATAATACCTTTAAGTAAATATTTCATATGATTGGTATAAAATGGGTTTTTATTCACTAAGTTTTTCCAGTCAGTATTTATGATGAATGAGCTGTTGTTGTGCTGTAATCTAGCTGCTAGTATAAAACACTGACTGAAGCACATGTAAGTCCCAAATGGTACTTATGAACTCAGTCCCTACTGTAGTTCTGGTGTGTGAATTTGTGCCCTAAGAACTTCCTGTCCTTCATGTCCCAACAGGACATTAAAGTGAATCATACTTATTCAATAGTCTTATGTGATTTTTTTTCCTTTTAGAAGCACCGAATTATAGTTGGCAAAACCCCAAAAGTAATGAAATAATTAAAGATTAATTTTATAGGTTTTTGACTCCTAAATTATTAGCTTTCTACATTCATACTTTATTTTCCTTGAACAAAAACAAAATCTTCGTGAATTATACCCACAACAGTAAAGAGACTATTCAAGTATAATCCAAGCAGGTAAATGTCTAGATGTTTACAATATGTAAGATGGACAATTAGTTTCTGACATGGATGACAGTAGAAGTGATAGGCAGAAAAAGTCATGAATAGGAAATGTGCGTGTAACCAGGATCATTTTTCTTAGGTTTCCTGCTTGTTGCTCTATGAAACCAAAGACTGACCCTTAAAGGACCCATGGGCTCTGGAGCTGCTTGAGTTATAGGATTCTGACTCCTTGCTTTTTGGGTGAATGGAAGACCATATTCTTTCTGCTGTGCTCGGAGGTCACTAACAGGAGCTGCTGTGTTCTTTGGCTCCTGCCTGAGAGAAGGTCAAAGCTACACTAACCTGGGGATGGTCAGGTTTTCAGATCTTCCAAATGGTATTTAATTAATTATCTGAACTGAATTTTATCTATGTTTGAGACTCTGAATAATGTCTGTATCTCTTTAGTGGACTCTTAACACATCTCCAGTGTGCTTAGTGTGTCTGGACAAATACATTCATGGACTAATGAAGTCCCTATTTAAATAAAAAACATAGTTCCAATCTATAAAAAGCAGCTTAAAATAAGTCTTTCTGTTGTTTGTAAATTATTCTTTTTAATTAAGAGTTATTAGTTCAAGCTGCAAGAACTTCACTTTATTAGCCTTATCCATACAGTGTATGAAAAGGAAGGCAGGAACAATGGAAGAGAAACATCCAAAGGCAGGAAATAAAACTAACTCAAAGTGACAACATTGTGGCTTATTAGCCAGTGGCACAAAACAGCCATTTACTGCATCACAATGTTGCCTGGGACAACCCTGAAATCAAGGCATCAGCAGGACCATCCTCTCTGTAGCGGATTGGAACACACTCCACTGCTCACTTTGCCTGACATGTTCATTAGTGGGCAGATGCATGCCTGCATTCCTGCCTCAGTGGACACATGCTTTTCTCTCTGAGTGTCTGAATTTCCGAACTTCCCTCTTAGTATGGCATTAGTCATTGGACTAGGTCTATTTCAACTCCGTGTGTCCTCTTATTAGCTTGACAATGGCAAAGATCTAAATAAGGTCTTATTATGGTTCCAGTGGACATAGGTTTGGGGACAGAGAATTTCTTCAGCCTTCTGTGCATTAGAAACTGAGACAACATTTGCATTGTAATCAGTTCCAGAAATTAAAACTCCTTCTTGTAAGTTGTTTTATGAAACTTTATAAACAATGTGATTGTAACATATGCCTTGTCAATCTGTAGGCAGCCAAAAACTGAATATTTCAATAGTATACCATGTACTGAGTACAGAAAATACAGAAAGTACAGAAAAATAGTATACCAAGTACTGAGTTCAAAAAGAGATACTAGAAATGGTCCTACACATAAAATTTAAAAGCTAACAATGAAAATATTAGAGAGCAAGAGTGCTTATCTTACCTGAACCTTCTGTGGATCATGGGATCAAAATATTGAATGGAGCTAAATTTTGATTTTCAAGTAGCAAATATATTATAGCAGATATTCAGTAACTATTGGAATGAGAAGCAAAGAGAATAAAGATTTCTTATATTTTTTGAAGATTCTCTGTTTTTATTAGAAAGTAATATTTTATTTAGAAGACTGCTTTTATAATTTAAAAAAGTCAATGCCAAAGTTTCTTTAGCATTTTAAACTTTAATTATTTTAAATATGAGAAAACATTCTCAGTTATCTAGAGCTACATTTCATGTTGATATTTAAAAGGTACCTAAAACTGCCATAAGTGTGTAGTTTTGTGTTTTTTAATTATTAAACTGATATTTAAATGTAAATATCCTAATTATGTACCAACATTTGTGCTACTATTGGTCATTCTATACATGGTGATGACTATGAATGGTACAGTGCTAAAAGAATACAGATTTCCTGGTGGGTTGGGGGAAAAAAGAATACTGATTTCTCATGTTTCTTTATACTTTATCACATGTACCTAAGTATCCAGTAACTACTTTGAAAAAACAATCATTGTCCTGAACATTGACATTTGTATCTATATACCTATAGTATCATCAACCAAAATACAAGACCTCTATGTATCAGGAATCAAAAAAGGAAAAAGTTACATGATGGCAACAATGAATTGGAGTGATCCATCTGAAGGTCAAGGATGCTTAGAAATTCCAGAATCTCAGAAAAGACAGGAAATTATATTCTCTAGAGTCTTTGGAGAAAGCATAACCCTTGAGAGCCTTGTTTTTAGATTTATGGACTCAAAAAGAAGGAAGCAAACCTCTCTCTTTTGAAGTTATTCAGTTTTCCACATCCAGACATACTTATCCTTAGGTATCTACATCATGAAGGTAAAAGTATATCTGAACAAGGAGACTTGTGCATAAATAGATGTGACAGTTGTATTTCTAATAGCCACAAACTGGAATATACAAATTTTTATCCATAAGTGTATAAAATCTTTAATATGAACATATTAAGGAATACTAACAAGTGAATCATGATGGCATGAAACAGCTACAAGTCTTAACAATATTATGTTGAGTGAAAATAAACAAAACTAAAAGTGAATAATGTTTTATATAAAACATTTATATGAAACACAGTACAACCCAAAATAATTGATTAAAACATAAAGCAGATAAGCAGTTGCCTGGGAGAGGATGAAGGGAGATAAGAGAAAGAAGAAAAGGAGGTGAAGAAACTGTTCTGGATGATGGGAAAGGGTCATTATCTTGATTTGTGTTGATGATTTATGGTTGTAACATGTGTGTCAGAACTCATTAAATCATACACATTACAATGTGCTGTTGATTGTATGTCAACTATACTTCAATAAAGCTGAAAAAAATTAATTCACTGGGATGAGTGCCATGAGAAAGGAGCACTGGAATAGTTTATGAATGCAGTGAGATGGAAGTTATCCAGGCTCATGCTGAGAGGCATAGAAATGAGACATAAGAAGACATCATGCATTAACACTGTGGAAGGATGAACTTGTCTCCAAAAGTGGAATTTATGATTTAGGAAAATATGTTAGCATAAAGTAAAATGTATAAATTCAAAGGGGGCAGAGGACATGGAATAATTTTCACAAGCTGAATTGGTTTTTTTGAAGTTAAAGGGAACAGGTAAAGGGGGCATAGAGTTAGTGTTTGAAAAGCAGAAAGCATGTACAAGACTCACATTTCATTTTAATGAGTTAATTTTTTCTAAAGAGTTGTAGGAATTTTTGGAGTGCTTTGCTGTGCACTTTGTTACCTATGATACAGTTTTAAGACATTTGTAAAGAAGGAACTGAGAATATATGTAGCTTATTAGTAGTCATATTCTATATAGAAATTTATGAGGGAAATAAAAAATTCTAGCATTGATTATAAATCAGTTTTCCTTATACTCAGAATACTTTTCTAAATTTCTTCATCTATTTTCATATATTCTGCAGCATACAGGAGCCATATTTTCACAAATAAAAATATTAACTGGTATCTTGCCACAAACAATTTTTTGTATTTGATTAGTTTTCTGCAATGTTTTTAAAAGTGATAATTTTATGGATAGTAAATAAAAAATGTAATAAAAAGTTATGATTTTAAAAGGACATTTTTTTATCTTTACATTTAAAAATAGCTTGAAGTTACTTTGTAAAAAATATAAGAAAAGTGAAAAGAATAATGATTCCTTTATGTTCATTATGCTCAATTATTTTTTATCTAGTCTGCTTCTTGTCTACTATATTATGCTTAAGGCTAATTTATATTATATATACTTCCTTTCTTATACAAATAGGTATACATATTATAAAATGTATAAAATCATAAAATATGTATAAAATCATAAACGTATCTACCAAACCCCATAAAAAATTTATTTTTATAAATTGTAGAGTGTGTGTGTGTGTAAACTAGTTTCTCCCAAATAAGCAATATATCACATACATTGCTCTGGCATGTAAATTTATAGTTTATAATAAACTGATAAAATATTTATCTCTTCCTTTCCACAAGGATGACAGTTCCCGTAATTTCACATTAATAAGGGTTAGTTTCTTCTAAGAGTTGTCATGTTTCAATTATATATAATCTCACCTGTGGTGGTTTGAGTGAGAAGGACCCCATAGTCTAATAAATTTGAATGTTCACTTTCCAGTTGGTGAAACTGTTTAGGAAGGACTAGGAGGCATGGTCTTTTTTGGGAAAGTGTGTCACTGGGTTTGGGCTTTATGGTTTCAAATGTAAGGCTCAGTCTCACCTTTGTTCTGCCCTGTGTGTTTCTGATACTTCTCCAGTTTCATGCCTGCCTCATTCCTTGCCATATGATCATAGACTAATGCTCTGAAACTGAAAACAACCCCTAAGCAATTGCCATGTTTATGCTATCTCTTCACAGCAATAGAACCATTAAATCAGACAGTGATCCACTTCATACAGGAAAGTCCATGGTAATTTTCTATTTTGAATAATACAACAATGCCATATACACCCCTTTTAAAAACATTGCATTGAAAAGTTACATATTTTTATGAACCAGGTAAGATTATTACTTACAGGACTTCTCACTCTTAACTTTTTTTAGCCCTTTATTTATTTAATTCAATAGAATATTTCTCTAGTTTATATTCTTGTAAGATTCTGGCCTTTGAATCCTGTACTTAAACTTGAGCTCTCTGAAAAATGTCAGAGAGATAATTTAATGCATAAGCCTTTCTCAGGCTGTGCATGAAGATAAATAACTTTCAAAACAACTTGAAGGGATACCAATATCTCATAGTTCCAACTGCACAATAAATGACATAATAATTTTTTCTGTTATTAGCCAATTATGTACATTATGATCTAAAGATAACTGATATTTAAGTCTCAGTTATGTAAGTGTAATGTAATTTACTTATATGTAAATAATAAGTGCATGCAGGAAAATATGAACTTTTTAATGTATGCAAGAGATAGACAAGATGACTCAGCCACATAGACCAACATTTCAGAAATTGAAAAAAAAAAAAAAGATTCTGCATTTAAGGCCAGCACCAAATAAACAGCAAGATTTTTGTATTTAAAAAAATTCCACAAAACATCAAACAAACAAAAAAAATGAAATAGGTAAAACAAACTCACCAAATCATAGAAAGCCTTTTAATATTCTTTAAAAATCAGACTTCCAGAATTATCAGGAATTCTTGCTGAACTGGAATAAACAGTGAGCAGAGTAGCAACTATTTTGCTTTATGAAACAGTTTTGTTTTAAGGTCTTGCATAAAATCTCAAAAATAGTTTTGTCAGTAGTTTCAAAATGAAGCAAGATTTGATCTCAGTTCCTTTGTCCTCACTAGTAATCTGTTTTAGCTAAATATTTGAAATTGCAATGGATGCTAAAACACACTAGGTAATTAAGTAATAAAATTTGTAAAAAAAAAATGTTGGAAAAAGAAAAGCAAATGTTTCAGCTGGGCTAAAAGTTTACAGACACATAAAGCCATCAACAACAAGAACTTTTGGTGACATTGATGCAGAATAATAACCATCTACAGCAATTATTCTGCATCTACGCCTACCAAAAGAAACAAAAATAAATATATAGGTTTAGTATTTACTACATATTAGATACTGCATTTTACATATAAATGTCTTGAGATAACTTTAAGAGCACTCATGAGTCTTTGACTTCAGGCAGTGTTCTGTTGTAAAGGTGAGTGAACTCTGCTCCCTCATTTGAACAGTTCAAATTCCGATTCTAAGGTGCATTTGAAGACTCTTCCTCATTTCATCCTAGATCTCCATCTAAAATTCTCAGGAATGATTGAATGAACAGTCAATTTTTGTTCGAGCAATCTTGAAAAAATATAATCTAGTATATTAATATAGACATTAGATTCCATTATATTAAGTTTACCTTCTCTCAGGATCATGAAAGTACAAGTTTCTTTATAACCACACATGCCATGTGGAGTTATTTCATCAAGGTAATTTCAAAAGAATAAGAAGGAGGGAAAAAATATGTCATGAAGATAGAGAAATGTTTAATTGCCTTTACAGATTGGAAATGAGAATCTTTAATATAAATGCTTGTCTAAAGTTACTGAGCTACTAACACACACAGCAGCATAAATATTGCAACAACTAAAATTAGCTTTATTTTTTGTGATAAATAAATAAATTGTTTGCATTTCAAGGTAAGAAACCTGTAGATAATGAATAATAAGTATTGGAAAAAATTTAAAATCTGCATTCTATCCAATGCAATCATGGAATTTTAATTAGAATAAAGTAGTTAATAGCAATCACATATTCTTAATGGAAAGTTAGGTATACTTTTGTAAGAAAGGATTCGAGTTTGAGCTTGAGAAAAACTTAATCTTCAGCATCAATTTTAACAAAGAACAGCATAACCAACCGAAGTAAAGATGTGTCTCATGAAAATTTTATGACTTTAGAAAATGCCTGGAGTGGATGATGAACTAATCCACCTTGGGACATCTTGCTCTTTCTGGGGAGGAGATGGGGGAATGGGGAGAAGAGAGAGTGACTGGGAAGGGTCGGGAGAGGGAAGAGAGTTTGAACAAGAAGATACATGGATAAACAATAAGACTTTATTCTATAAAAATAAAAAATAAATCAATCGTTATGAATTTTATCAAATAAATTAATATGTGCATATTATAAAATATGTGTTAATTGTATATTTTTAGATAATGTGTAAGATCAGTTTTAATTTTTAAAAATTATTTAAATATTATATGGGTATGAATGTTTTTTTCTGCATGTATTATGTGCCTTACATGCATACCCTTGTGTTCTCAGAGGTCAGAAAAATGCATTAGATTGCTAGATTGCATGGAACTGGAGTTATACATAACTGCGAGTCAAGCAATGTTAGTATTGGAAGCTGAACCTGTCTACACTGTGGGAGCCACAATCACTCACCTGCTTAGCCATCTCTCTAGCCTCCAAATTAGCTCTTAAAATTTTTCTTTGTGCCCTCACTCATCCCAGTCCCCGTGACTCAGCAGCACCCTTTCCTGCCCCTGTGGCTAACATCCCCAAGGCACCAGAGTCCATCAGAAACACACACATGCGCGCGCGCACACACACACACACACACACACACACACACACACACACACACACCTACTACAGCAAACAGGTAGAATAGGTAAGCCCCTGGGTTCCTGGCTGGTCCATCTCATGCTCTAGTCCTAGACACAGGGATATATATCTCGTCCCTTGGTCACATCTAGCCCAGTCCCTGAGACCCAGCAATACTCTTCCACAACCCTGCCTCTAATATGCTCAAGGCACCAGAGTCCAACTAAGACATACATTCCTACTGCAGCAATCAAAATGGATAGTCAGGAACCATAGCAATTAGGAACAACAGAGATCCAGAAGGGCAGATTGAAAGAAGCAGGACCCCTGGAGACACAGGCTCCAACTGTACAAATTTGAGGAATAAATGTGTAGAAGGCAGTATAAGAATACATTAAACAACATAAAGAGCAATATAGCACCTTCAGAAACTAGAGATTATACAACAGCAATGCCTGAACATCCCAATGTAGATGAAGCAGAGGAAAACAACCGTAAAAATAACTTTAGGAAGATGGTAGAAGCCTTTAAAGAGGAAATGAAAAATTCCTTTAAGGAAATGGAGGGAAAGACAAACAAAAATGGAAGAATTCAATAAATCCTTTAAAGAAAGCCAACAAAGCCACGAAAACTTTAAAGAGAAGAAGGAAGCAGCCTGTGACTTGAAAATTAAAATGGAGACAATAATAAAAAAAATAAAATTGAAAGAAATCTGGAAAAGAAAACCTGAGTAAACAAGTAGGGATTAGAGAGGAGAGGCAAGCGTCACCATTAGAATACAAGAGATGGAGGAGAGAATCTCAGGCATTGGGAACATAACAGAGAAAACAGATTCATCAGTTAAAGAAATTGTTAAATCCAGCAAATCTCTAACACAAAACTTTCAAGATATCTGGGACACCATGTAAAGTCCAAACCTAATAATAATAGGGATAGAAGGAGAAGAACTCCAGCACAAAGGCACAGAAAATATATTCAACAAAATCATAGAGATAAACTTTCCCAACCTAAAAATAACATGTCTATAAAAGTACAAGAAACTTACAGAATACCAATTAAAGTAGACTAAAACAAGCAAACAAAAAGGCCGCATTTTACATAATAATCCATACATTAAACATACAGAATAAAGAAGAACATTAAAAGCAGCAAAGGAAAAAGGTCAAGTAACATATAAAGGCAAAACTACCAGAATTACATTCAATTTTTCAAGGGAAACTGAAAGCCAAAAAGTCCTGGATAGATGTTAGGCCAACACTAAGAGACCAAGATGCCAGCCAGACTGCTATACCCAGCAAAGTTTTCAGTTACTGTAAATGGAGAAAACAAGATATTTCATGAGAAAACCAGATTTAAACAATGCATAGCCACAAATCCACTCTTACAGGAAGCACTAGAATGAAAACTCCAAACCAAAGAAGTTAGCCACACCCATGAAAACACAAGAAATAGATAACCTCATGCCAGCAAATTCCAAAGAAGAGAAACACACACACATACTACCACCAGCAACAACAAAACCAAAAATAACAACTAACAATCCTGGTCTTTAATATATGTAATAGCAATAAAACATAGAGTTAGTTTTTTGATAAAATCAGTAACATAGACAAACTCTTATCGAAACTAACCAAAAAGCAAAACAAGAACATCCAAATTAACAAATTCAAAAGTGAAAACAGCAACATAATAACAGTTGTGGGAGGGACAGAGAGGGGAGAAATGAAAGAGATTATCCTGATAGAGTGAGCCAGCATGGGTCATAGTTTAGGGAGAAACCTGATACTAGAGAAACCCACAGGAACCCACAAAGAGCTCTTAGATAAGATTCCTGACTTTGCTGGAGAGGGTGCCTGAACTAACCTTCCCCTGTAGTCAGATTGGTGACTACCTTAATTGTCATCATAGAAGCTGCATCTAATAACTGATGGAAGTAGTTGCAGAGTAGTTGGCAGATCTCCTGGAGTTCAGTTGAACAGAGGGAGGAGCAAGTAGGGGTGAGGAGGAAGGGGCAGGAGTGGGGGACACAATGGAGAAAAACACAGGGACAGCTGAAACTGAGCTAATGGGAGCTCAGGGACTGGAGTAACAGCTGGAGAACATGTGTAGGACCAAACTAAGGCTCATCACATGCCCATGAGGGTGATAGTTGTGTTGAGCAAGCTGTTAATGAGCCCTCTGGCTTTGAGATGGGCATTTTTCAGGTTACATGAACTGTTTTTTAAGAGCCCACTCCCTATGGTGGGATGTCTTGCTCAGTGTTGACACAGGGAGGAAGAAATTGGTCCTGCCTTAGTTACTCTATGCTGACTACTCAAGAAAGACCTTACCTGCTTTGAAGAGTAGATGAGGGTTGGGAAGGGAATTGGGGTTGGGCAAAGAAAAGGAGGGAGGGGGAACACTGGAGGGTATATAAAAGGAATTTAATTAATTAAATAAAAAAAAAAACCTTTTTGCGAGTACCAGGAGATGTTTAGAGCACTTATCGCTTTCACAGAGCACTCAAGTTCTGTGACAGGTACCCAAGTACCCATATGGTGGCTCATGACCATCTCAAAGTCCTGTTGCCGTGAAATCTAATAATGCCTTCTGACCACTGCAGGCACCTTGCCTGAAATTGGTATACATGCATACATGCAAGTCAAATATTTACACACAAAAAAAAATCTAATGTAATTTTTAAAATTGTGCTTCTAATACAACAAATAGTATTTTTGTGTTGGTATGGAATTAGAGCTTAAAGAGCTTCTTTATTTGATCATTTTGAAGATACTGAGTGTAAGCAAGAGAAAGTAGGCACAGTTTTAAGTTTTTCTTTAGGAAAGTGCTGGAAAAATGTTTGATCAAAGGGTGACTTGAAAGAAGCCCTAGAAAAGAAAAGAAAACAAGAGTTATGTCAATATTAAAGCAATAAATGAAGTTTAATATTTGAAAAATGTGCATTTCCTATGACATCACTTCTTTGTATTTTGAATACTGACAATATATCATTGAAATTCGGAAGTGAACTTTAAGATATGATGTATAGTTTAAGCAAATTATGTTAGTATTAGAAAACCATAAATCCCATATAAATCACTTCATGTAATTGATGAATAAATAAACCAGAATGATATGTTTCAATTGAAACTACATATAAGTAACAAAGTAGGATGTGAAAGAAATAAAAGATATAAATAGTAGATATGACTTTAACTTTTCCAAAATGCTATTATACTTTTCACAATCTTGCTGTTCTGACCCCAGGTTAACAGTGAAAAAATAATTTCATGAACAGAATACCTGAAGTATAAAATCTGCATGGGTTCACAGGCACACTTGTTAAGAGAAACATTAAAAGAACTATCATCACAGAGATGTAAGATTATTTTAAATATCAGCTGAAAGACATCAGACAATAGTTAATAAGAACTGTAAGGAAACATGGTACCCCGATGAGTAGCAACTGGGGTTAAGTACAGCACAGTACCAATAAAACTGAAGCATTGCAAATGGCAAATGTGTTCATTATTTGCATCCGAGGATAAAGAAACACAGTCAAGACCATATTTTTAAGCCGGGTACAAGCTAGTGCTATTAGCAGAAGTGGAGAACAGAGATGAAAAAGTCATTTGGTGAGTGAAGTGGGAGAAAGGTGAACAGTTCAGTATGAACATATGACACTTGAGATTTATCCAGGGATTTCAAATGGAAATGTCCCAAGGGCATTTGGATGTATGAGGCTGGGTGCGAGAATGAGTGTGGGAAAATCACCACCTCAGTGGTGGTGAAAGAAACCCCTGGAATCTGATTGAATCTTCCATGAAAAGGCACAGAAGATGGAGATAGTGTACTCAAGAAGCCTTTCAAGAAACAAAGACAGGGTAATCCTGTAGGTAAATTAAATGAGAAAGATGTTGATATAAAATAAATTAGAAATGGTTAAGCCATCTAAAGTCTGCAGTGGTTAAAATAAGAATGACACCCAAAGCTTATGTACGTGAATGTTTGGTTCCCAGATACTAGAATGTTTAGAAAGGATTCAGAGGCATGGCCTTGTTGAAGGTGGTATGACACTGGGGTTTTTAAGTATCAAACGCCCATTAAGTCCATTCTCACTCCCTAACTCTCTCTCCCCTTTTCCCTTCCTTCCTCCTTCTCCATTTTGTTGATAAGATGTAAGGTCTCAACTACTGTTTCAGGGCACAGACTGCAGCCATGGTTTCTACCATGATGACCATGACTAACCCTCTGAAGTTCTGCATCCAGTTAAATACTCTCTAAGTTGCTTTGGTTATGGTGTTTGTATACAGAAATAGAACAGAAAGCAAGACAGAGATGAACAGAAATAAGCAAAACATACACTCATATTATTTTTGGAACAACAAAGACATTGTTTTCACTAACAAAAGCACTTTTAACCACTGGGCAAAAGAGAAGCCAGCTGTGCTGAGTTAAGGAGGGAACAGGTTGTGCAATTACACCTTCAAAAACTAGTTGTAGAAGAAACTAGAAATCCAAGTTGTCAAAGTGCAAGTGTGTGTATGAATGGTGAAGTTTGCATGAGCTTTGCTTTAATTGGAGGTTCTTCAGTTGCTTGAACACATGGAAAATAATCTTAAACAGAGAAGAGATTTAAAATATAAAAAATGAGAATATCAACTGTACTCACTCATTAGTGGATTTTTTAAAAAAAAAGATGTCTTTGTATACAAGAGCTCAAGGCTAGAACATAGCAAATGACACAGTGCTTCACTTCTGCATTGATGGCCTCTGGCAGGGATGTGGCTGAGGAAAGAATCATTTTCTTTAAGGGGCTGGCCACAGGGAGTTTAATTATGCTCCAGTAAGTAAAAAAGTAGCATGATTGTTTTTTGTTTTTTGTTTTTGTAAATGAGGAGCTCCTAAAAGTGAGTATTAAACTGAGAGGACTAATAACTGAATTTGATGGGGTGCATGATGTAAAATCAACAAATAATAAATAAAAATATTATGAAAGAATAAAACAAACAACCAAAAGCTCACGGAATCCAGTGATATGCATCTTTCAAACTTTGACTCACTTCTATATATTGACACTTATCAATAAATAAACTCCATAAATAAATTTTTAAAAAGAAATTATATGTGCCTATGATATTAATGTCTCTCTAGAAGATAAACATCAATCTATGCGAAGGTAATTTTTTATTGCAAAATATATAAAAGAAGGTTAAATTCAGGCTAAATTTTTGTACATAGAGCTTTTAATACTTTCTGCAAGATGCACTCATACATCAATTTGCTAATAAAAAGTGCATTTTCCAGCCAACAACACAGGAACCAATTAAAAACAAATAAATTTACAGCTGAATGTAAAAACATATAGCTGATACTTTCACTATAATTAAATAATAAAAGAAATTTTGCAGAGTACATGAAAGTGCTACTTTATATATAAAAAATAAAAGTTATTTCACTATAATTCTGGTAGGTAGGTTTTATTTGGTTATTAGTGTACAAGCATAAGAAATTGTATTTGTTGTCATTTGTCTAGTTGTTTGTAGAAGATAAAAACTATGAACATGTGGTAATTGTGTCAGAGAGACAAAAGATATTCTTAGAATATGAACAAATAACCATTTTTTCCTTTCAAGAAATTTCAATGTAAAACCAGTTTTAGAGATGGTGGAAAGTCAACAAACATCCACTTAAACAACCGCCCCAGACACATTATTGAATACTAAAACAAATAAAAATAATTAATCATTTTGGGTCTTTGACTCACGATTTTCAGAGGTAATCTTTTTAAAAAGCAATAAACATACAAAATACACAACAGTCCCAACAGTCAAATTCCTTCATTGTAATGCTTTAAGTCATCAATTTTATAATTTCCTATTTGTTCATTAAGATATCCATAAATGTTTCCTATTCAAAGATGAATCTCAGAACTAAAATAAAGATTCTTCTTATGACTCCTGTTTAATAATATTTTTTCAAAGAGAAGAACAGAACAGCAAAAAAAAATACATCATTTTAAGAAACTTGAATCTTTCAAATTTATCTTGAATTTTAAGCTTCAATACTATAATTATTACTATTATTGTAATATTATGTGGTGATGAGTACATATTTCACACATAATATGAGGGTATTTCTGTGGAGGTCACAGTAGGCAACTTTGTGTAGTTGGTTTTCTTCTTGTACTTTGACATGTGTTCTAGGGACACAAACTAAAGATGTAGGCACACACAGAATGCATCTTTACTATCTCATTGGCTATGTATTTTTCATCTTACTCAAAAACTCTATTGCTGCTTGTAAGTTTTGGTCAAAGATAGAATCTTATAATTTAGTAGGCAAGGAACTGGTATCCAAAAGCACAAACAAGATTTTGGAAGAGTGAGAGGTAATAAAAATAGTTTTAATGACTGAATATGATATAATAATACTTATTAAACTTCAAATCATGAATTTAGAAATAAAGATGAAGATAAATAAGATTTTAAATGCCATAAATTTATTGAGTAGAGAGGTTATGACTTACACCTATTGTCTCTTGAAAACTACTCATAAACTTTGATGTTATAATAGTAGTTCTAACAAAGTGTCATGATCTACACACATGACCTCATTATTTTTTTGTTTGTTTGTTTGAATGCAGTTTGTTCTCTCCAAAGTCATGTTAATTTTTTTTTACTTGCTTGGGAGATGAGACCTTTAAAGACTTAATCAGCCAGGAAAAAGGATGTCTTTTTCATTGTATACATAAGTTACTGAAACAAGCTGTTATAAAATTAGGTTACCTTCCAATTATCTTTTTCCCTGTACTCTGACTTGTCCTAATTCTGTCCTGCATAGAGTCAGAACACAAGGCTTTTACTAGAAGCTGACACTCTACTCTTGAACTCTAGAACTTGGCCAAATAAACTTCTTTTTCTATAAAATGACCCATTATAAGGCATACAGTCAAAATTATACAATATGGAGGAAGATAACCCCCATCATAGTATGTGAGGTAGATCTTAAACTGTATATACTTTAAGACAGAAAAACTAATGCCCACAGATAACAAATACAAATAAATAATTAACTTGGTAATAAAATCCAGCTATTTCAAATCCTTCATGTCAAAATAGGAAGAGTTTAAGTAAGTTGGTCATTTTGTTTCAGGATTAAAATATCTCACCATAGAAGATGATAATCTTCCTTTCCTCATGTTTCTAATTCAACCAGTTACAGTGACTGGTTCAAGTTTAATTGAATCTGTATGGTCTTACTGGTGACAAACTTTAGCTTTGGGTAAAAGATGTCTCCTGAGCTCTAACAGTGCAATAAAAAGATAAATATCAAGTTGTAAAGAATGACTCTTAACCTTTCATTGATTTCCTGATATTATATTTTTATTTTTCAAAATGGTATTAGACCACAATCAATAAAGTGTGGCTCTTTCATCTAATAATTGTGTGACTTTTCAGATATTGATCTTAACCTCATTAATTATGTATTTTTCACCTTTTCTTTCAGGAGAAATTAAGACAAGAAAGATGCTTTTAAAAGAGAATTTACCCTAGAATATGTTGACTGAATACCAACTACATTTGAGTATCACCCACCCTCAAGAGTCAGGTCATTTCTAGTCCAAATGTAAGAGAAAGAGTGATGATATGTGTGAACCTGGAACATAGCCTATACTATGTGGTCACTGCCTCTTATAGGAGAGTCGTGGTGGGTGATTACTTCATTGTTGAGGACTTTTCTGGAATTTGGAGAATATTTCCTTGTGTCCTGTTTACTTTACTCTGGTTTGTCAAATTAAAAAGATACTATAAAAGGACATGTTACCCTTGAAACAAAATGATCAAATTACCCACAATTCTCAAATTTTGACATCTCATTTTTGTCAGACCTGAAGATTGATTCTCAAGTTAATATCACCCTCTTTTATTTCACCATGACTACAGAGAAAAACTACAAAAAGTAGGAGCTAAATAGAAAGGCAACTTGAACAAAATAGCTCATTAAATTGAGTATTGATGGTTAACTTTACAAGATGAAGTTTATCACAAGAGGAGAAAAAAACAGAACAAACAAACAAAAACATCCTTTCATCCCAGACTTCATGAGACAAACTGTAATTCTGTTCCTATCCTTTCAGGAACTACTTGTAAATTAGATCATATTTATGACAGCAGAGAAGTCCCTAGGACTTTGCGAGTAGAGGGTAAAAAGATTTTGATAGATTTCTCACTTCAGTAATAAGTGCAATAGAACAGGTTGATGGGGAAAGGTGGAATCCTATGGATAATTAAAGAATTACTTTCTTACTTCATTTTTAATATTGTCAGTTCTATATGATACAATTTGGCTTAAAATGTTATTTTGATTATTTTCTGTGTCCTAAAAACTTAATAGAAAATTTAGGAGAGTATAAATGTTTATTCTTATTTGTGTGTGTATGTTGTGTGTGATGTGTGTGTGTGCACATGTGTGTGTGCATGTGTATGTAAGTGTGCATGTTTGTGTGAAGTGTGTGTGTTTGTGCATGTTCAGTTATGTGCCTGTACCTGTAACTCAGTCATCAAGTATGTAAGGAGCTTTTGAAAAGTGGGACTTGGATTGTCCACATTCATATATTAATAGAGAAGCTAGCACAACCATGGAATTAGGATAGGTGGGTGTTATAAAAATAAAAAAATCTTAAATTATTGCATTTACTTTTATCTATCTCTATGGATGTCTTGTGATGAAATAGAACTGACCTGTGAAAAGTCATAGAGAATAAATTCCAAGGATCATCAGACATAGCTCTTTATCCCCTACTGAGCTTATATGATTTAGATTCTTGATCTGCTAGAAATGTGGCTAGGAGTGAGCGTTCCTTCTATCAAGGCCAAAATAAATTTAATAAAACAATTATTGTGTGTGGACAAAATAGCAATTGTACTTCTATGTAATTTTTAGACTCATGGTGAATATATTTCAGCAAATTTACCAATAACAAGCAGCTGTTAGCTGAAAACTAATAGCCACTGTGGAAGGGCAGAAAAAACTAACACACATAAAACATGTTGGTAAACATGAATCTTGAATACAGAGCCAGGACTCTCCTTTATCATTCGTGCTTGATGACTCTGTTTTCTTCCTTTAAATTCTTTCTTTCCTCTGTCTCTATTTTAATCTGCCTTGGGAAATTAGTGCATATTTTATGTTCCACATGAAGCTTTCCATAGTTTTCCCAGACCGCATCTCAAAATTTTTGTTTCTCTTTATCATAACAAAATTTCTTACCAAAGCCACTTCATTTCATAATAGCTTTTGGGTTAGTACTTGGAGTGTGCAGGAGCTGCTTATGTGTGATAGATGATCCTCTGCGATGCTGGGTCTCTGCCAACAGAAATGTATTTCACTACAGTAAGCATTGCTTTCCCTATTCAAGCCAAATAAGAAGCAAGCATCACCAGATGATGTCATATGCTAAACATTTCCTAAGTTTATGCTGCTGTCTAATCACATTGATCTCAATAGCAGTAAGCGTGGCTAGAGTAGCCACATAATGATAAGGTACGTGTGGGCCTGGTAATACTTAGGAATGAGGAATAAAAGAGAAAACTCTGTACTCACACAAAAAAGAACTAAAATCTCTGGGTCACAGAGCACCTGTATCAACATTTCCCAAGTGCCAATATTATAGACTTTTTAATATTGATCTTTTTCTTTTAATCTCTGTGTTTTCTGCCTAAGAAAGTGGCAAAATTCTTTTTTAAAAAGCTATTTTGAGCATAATATTGTTTCTTTTGTGTTATTTATACATATATGGTTTCAAAGTGACTACTTTTTGTTTTAAACATTTTTATTTATTTTGACATCATTATAATACGGCAAATGACGAACATAATATGTGAAATGACTTATTCATAGTGTCACAAATAATCTCATAACTTTTCATTATTTTGTGTGCTAGTTCAGAGTGGTAGCATAGCAAAATACCACAGGCTGGACTGCTAAGCAGTAGATGTTTATTTCTGGAGGCTGCAACATCAAAGATCAAGATGCTGACTGGTTTGGTTTCTAGAGAGGGCCCTCCCCCTAGCTTGCAGATGATTGCTAGTGGACTGTATCCTTACATGATCCTTCCTCTGTGTTTAGAGACCAGAAGGCATTAGAAAGAAGGAGGGCTCTGTGTGTAAAGCAATCAAGGAAGCTCGAGTTTGTTCCCTCAGAATATACAGAAAGCCATGTATTCTCAGAAGTAAACAAGAGACCCTGCTCGAAAAGAAAAAATAGACTGACTCCCAAGATTCTCCTCTGGCTTCCACATAAATGTGCAAACACACACATACACACACACACACACACACACACACACACACACACAAACACACATTTTAAAAAATACACTAGATTCATGTCATGAAACACAAACATCATATCAGATAATAATGTTTTCTAATAAAAAAACTTCTCCAGCTATTAATAGAGAAACTTATCCCACAGTCAGGTATTCAATTTTCTTTCATCTCAAACTTAGTTACTTCTGTAAAGGCTTTATCTCAAAGTAAAGCCACTTTGTGGTTATATCTTGTCAATTTGGGAAACACAGTCTATAATGTAAGTGTTAAATAACTCTCACTTGCTTTATAAAGTACATCGAATAAACAAATGGCATCCAAATACAACAGTCTTTCTCTAACATTATGAAGATAATTTAGGAGTACAAATTTTACATCTCTTAGGGCAGTTGCAGAGAAGAAAAATGACCAGATGTGTTGGGAGGGGGAAGAGACCTTGAATAAGGATATATAGGGAAAGCTGAACACAAAGAAAATATATGTGTAGCAATCTTATTTGTATTTCTACCCTTGATAAGCCATGCTTATGATTCTTATCCTCTGTATAGTTATTGCTAACTCTTCTGCATTTTAAATTCTTTTTACTGTTTTTTTTTGATAAATACAAAATAAAGAAGGAAAAAAAAGAATTATGAGCATCTTAAAATAACATTTTGACTACCTTTAAAAGTAATTAATGCCAAAGGAGTTATGGAATATTAATTAAACTAAAAGTATTCAATGGCCTAAGTCTACATATATTTATCTTAATCTATTTTGGCTATTAACCAAGTCAGTGTTAACTATTTTTTAAAATGACTCTAATAGGAACTATTAATGAGGGGTCTTATTTCCCCTCATGTCACTGAATTAATGATTAGTTTATATGAAGGAATTCTTCTCTTTTACTACTTATTTTTTTATCCAATGGCTTTGAGAAATGATACATAGAAAACCAAGTAGAAAAGATGAGCAGCACACCAGAGGTGTTCATGTGGATAAAGGAGGTAGCTATGAGTGCCAAGGAAGTTTGCTTACCATAGAATCTTCATCTTGGAAGGTGACAGGACTTTATAATACAAACAGCTCAGTGCTGAATCTAGAATGCCTCTCAGTCAAGACTATACCATGTCAAAAATCCAAGGGAAGGGACCTTAAGTTTCACTAATGTTTACCTCAGCAGTACATGGAGGATGAAGTGCTGATAATCAAGTAGACAAACATAATTCAGAAGACAGAAACATGATGTCCAGTGAGACTAAAGAGCTGCTCATGGTTGCCAGGCTCCTTCCTTAACATCTTCCAAGGTCAAAACACTTTTTAAAATTCAGATTCCATCCAGAATGCCAAAAGAATGTGGTTAATGTAGTTACCCTTCACAAACACTCTAAGGAGTAAGTTCAATGCTATTTTTTAGGTTTAGATGAGAAAGTCAAAGATTTTTTACAAAAAAAACTTACCAGTTTCATAAAACCAATATATAGCATAGAGTTCTTGTTCAGAACTAGTACTAAACTTTTATTTCCATTTTCTACTTACATTCCAAATAAGATTATTACTAATATCACTAGGATATTATGTGTGACTTATCTGAGGAGAGAGTGATAATTCCTTTCATGCAACAGTAGCATACATTTGTTAGATACTTTGATGTTGAGGTTGGACAGTAACTTTGTGGAGTTGTTGCTTTCTTCTCATTTTTGAGTTCTGAGAATCAAACTTTTGCCATAAAAAAACTGTGCAACAGAATTTTATTCACCAAGCCATCTTATCAGTTTGGTTTAAAGTTGTTTACAATTATTTTTAGTTTTGTACAATTTACATAGTTGTTAGTGAGAAATAGGGAAAATATCCAAAAGTAAATATTCCTACAGAGTTGGGAATGGCATTTAGGGGTAGAGAAAGGGTCTAGAAGTACAACCCTATTTTTTCTATCTAACTCCTTTTGAAGTCTCCCTTAACCACTTCCCAATGTGCTAAGCTTCCAAAATATCTATAAACCATTTTCTATTTTTCACTAACCAAGCTTATCCCTATATCACAGTAATTGCATAGTGTCATAGCAAATTTGCAAGTAAAACATACACCAATTTTGGGGTGCCAAATTCCCTGAAAGGCAGTTCTGACAGTATAAGAGAATGACTTGCTGGACATTGGTAATGACTTAGTTCATTAAACTATCATTTGTATTGCAGTCTCTTCTACTATGTTATACTTTTCTTTCCCCTCTCATTTTAATTAATACTTTGAGAACTGTAAAATGCATTTTGATCAATTTGTTACCCCTTCACCACTTCACATTTACCCCTTGCCTACTCACTCAACTTTTTTAATTTTCTTATTAAAGTTGGAATAAGTGGATTACTCAACTCCATTCTAACACTTCACTGTGCACAAAGCAGTTAATTTTCAAATATGTAATTTAATAAATTGAATTACAAGTCATCAGTATTACAATAGTAAAAAATTCTGTAGCTATTCATGCAGAAGACCATGACAGAGTTATTAAAAAGAGGTAAACACACAGAGTTATACATTGCTTCATGATATTTATATGTTCTGAGACACAATAGAGATTTTATTCTTATGGCAGTACCATAAGAATAAATACTAACACTATCCTAAGTGAATATAGGTCAATGTGTTCAGGTGCCTTTTTATGAAACCATAGATACAGTAAATGGAGAGAGAAGTGCACTAAAAAAACCCATAAAATAGTAAATAATTAAACCCATAATACACACAGTTATTATTACTCTCTAGTAAAATAACTGTCACATATATAATTGTTTTATACCTGATCTGACAGGCAGTATAGTAGATTTATTTACTTAGCCAATATGACAAGCAAGTATTTATTATACCACATCTTATGTGTATTAATGGGCTATAGAAAAATTTCAATTCCATTGTCTTATGAAATCATGTGGGTCATCTGTCATTGCTGTTAAATATTGTCATGCAGTATGTGTGACACTACATTACAAGTAGTCCTTTGCTTTCTCTGTATGTATATTATATATAATATTTTTGTTAGGATATATATTTAAAATTAAGTGCACATGTGATCATATATGTATATACATATATTCTTAAATATATACCACTAAATAAATTTTAACATATTTTACTGAAATCAGAAATCATACTTCACAAAAATAATCCTGTTCACATAAAATTAGCTGTATATAAAAATTTAAAACCTAGTCACAAAGAGTCAAAAAGACAGAAAAATACATGCTATCTAATCATTATTTTTTCAGTAACAACATCAAGGAAGACATTGTTTTATTTTTTCCATATCAACTACAATTTTTATTCTCTAATTACCATCTTAAAAAATGAGACTAAAAATATTGCCTTATGCAATGTCAACATGCATCTTAAAAGTTTTCCATTCATTTGTTAGTATATTTGTTTTAAGAATGTGTGTGAGTGTGTGTGTGTGTGTGTGTGTGTGTGTGTGTGTGTGCACATGTGTGTATGCGTATGCACTTGCATGATTAGGGGCACTTGTCTATGTATACATGCGTAGTGTCCAGAGACTGACTTTCGGTATGGTGTACTATTGTTTTCCCTCTACTATTTAAGGCAGAGTCTTTGAGTGAACCTCAGTCACGCTGTTTTGTCTAGACCGTCCAGGAAATTAGCTCCAGAGGTCTTTCTGTCTGTGTCCTCCAGTGCTGTAGTTATAGACATGTGCCACCAGGTCCACCCTAGTTTTCATGAGAGAGATTCAAATTCAAGTCTTTGTACTTGCGAGGCCAGAATTTTACCCACTGAGGCATAACCTCACCACCCATTTGTTTATCTGGCAGACTTGTGTCAGTGATTTATAATGACAATTTGTTTAACATTTTGGTAACTTAGGTTATAAAAACAGAAATATGGTGAAAAGAGGGAGGGAAAGTACTGTAGAAAAGGTATGTATAAGATATGGGAACTGGTGCCAAGTCAAACACTTTCCAAGTATTCATCTAATAACTTATTTTAAAATCATTCCAGAAACAAAAATATATAAGAATAAGTTAGAAATTATTATAAAAAGGTTTTCTATCAGTATATTTTTCCTTTAACTCAAAATGTTGAAAATGTTTTCACTTTCTCTCATTGCTTTTGTATATTTGCTATTATGCCAAGAGGAACATCTTTCCAGCTGAACAAATAGAGCTCTCCTTAGTTCACTGGATCACTGAAATGTACACTGAATACAATCTTGAAATAGTCCGGTTTTGCTCCAAACACCAAGATTTATTTTTTGAGTACTTGCCAATTTCTCTCCACCTGGTTAGTCACTTTTCAAAATATACGTGGCTTCATTAATGGCCCCTTGCTCTCAAACACGTAAGTCAGAGAAAGATTAAGTCAAGTATTGAATGAGAGTCATGCATATAAATAAGGAAAGAAGCCATGGGTGGAGTCACCACCATTACTGCCATCTGTATCATGGGACTGGAAAATCATTTAAATACATCTCACCAGTATCTCTGCTCCATTTCTAAACTCAAAAACATTTCTATTCTGCAGCATGTAATCATTCCCATAGTATAAAAGCAGATCTGGATGACTAAAATGTTTGCCAGAAGGACATCTGGAAGCAACATTAAAGCTTGAATTTCTATGTATAGGATTTTTGAGAAGGAGCATGGTTCCAAATGAGAACACATACCTGCAGCCTGCAGCCAACTTCTGCCTCATGAAATAATCACTTCTAATTTTTCAGTGTTGAATAATAAACATCAAGTGTAGCTCTGAAGAAGATAAGTAGTTCCAGTGATGGGTCTTGGATTTCAGAGTTGGTTTTTTTTTTTTTTTTTTTTTTTTTTTTTTTTTTTTTTTTTTTTTTTTTTTTTTTTTTTTTTTTTTTTTTTTTTTTTTTTTTTTTTTTGACCATCTAGTTAAGAAAGAGCCAAATGTAGAATGTCAGGTTATGGAAATCTTGTATGTGACAGGCTAAGGTTTCTTGGTATGCACCTACTGTAGCCAGTTGGAAGGCTTCTAATCCTCCCTTGAGTATAATGAAAAGACAACCCCTGAGCTTTGCAGCAGCACATGAAAATCTCTTCAATTGTATCCTTTATAAAAACTACTGAATAACTCTTTGCTATGATCTACTTTTTTGCTTCTACTCTAAATTTGTCCTTTATTTTTTTTCTATGTCTTTTCTATTTGCCTTGGCATTCAGGTAGCCATCTCTTCAGCTGGGACCAATTTGAGTCCTGGTTTCTTAGAACATCATGTGCTTCCAGAGGCCAACTGGCCATGGGAAACCAGACTTTTAACAACTTATCAACAAAACCAGTAGCTGGCTGTCCTATTCCAAGCCCACAGACCTCCTGTCAACTGAGCATTTACACACCAAATGTGCTTGCATTATTCTGAAATGTGTTAATTTCTGATTATTGAGAATACCTGATAGTATCCATCAGTAATGATTTACATCACAAAATTCTGTCATGGTTGTTGAGCAAAATCAGAACTGTCAATAAACAATAGAAAACTTTTGTTACCAGTAAAGAAGCAGCTCTGCCTGTTTCTTAACTGTATGGTATTGTAATCAATTCCATACATTGTCTATGGACAATGATACATATACTTTCAAATTTTCTGTTAAGTCATATCTATTTGAACTTTAGTGATCATTACTTTGAATAACTAATATAATGTTAAGTGGCTTTAAAGTTACCTCTGAGCTCAATCTGAAAATATAAAGAATTAAAAATCCTAAAACCTTATGAGTACCAAGTGAAAAATTTTACACAGAACCTAATGACACAATCAAAACACAGGTCACAGCATACAGATTGATAACATATTGATATAATATAAGCTCATTTAATCTTGGCAGTGATCCAGACTGGTGGCAACATAAGAGCATAACATAACACAGGTGTTGTTTCTCAGCCCAAAATGTTGGAACAACTATTTAAATTACCTTGAGGTACATATAAAGTTAATGCAAAACATAAATACATTTTCATTTAAAGTTGGATTTCATCAAGTACACGCAGATATTTCTAATTATAAAAGGCATAACATGTGAAATGATTCTTGTCAAAATTATTTCTTTTTTCATTGGTCATTTTTACCTTTTAATTAAAAATAGTTCCTTTTCTCATATAATACGTCTTAATTACAGTTTCCTCTCTCTTCATTCCTTCAAGCTCCCTGCCCCAACCGGCTGTCTTCCCAAACCCACTTCCTGTCTTTGACTCCCTTCAGAAAGAAGGAGACATCCCAAAGACAGCTAAATAAGACAAAATTAAGCAAAAGCCCTCGCATGGAGGCTAGACAAGGCAATCTAACAGGAAAAAAAAAGAGTCCCAAGAGAGACCAAAAGAGTTCAAAGACACATTGAATCCCACAAAACACCAAGCAAAAAGCCATAACACATACGCAGGGGACTTGGTGCAGATGCCTGCAGGCCCTGTGCTGGCTACTTCAGTCTCTATGGGATCTGTAAGAGCCCTGCTTCATTGCTTTAGTTGGCCTTGGTCTCCTGGTGTCCTCCATATTCCCTAACTCCTACAGTCTGTCCTCCCTCTCTTCCTGGGATTCCCTGAGCTCCAAAGGGAAAGTGAGCTCCATGAGGGTCAGAGAGTGGTAACTCATGCCTTTAATACCAGCACAGGGATGACAAAGTGGTGGTAGCCTACAGCACCTGGAGTTTCCAGGTGGTCAAGCAGTCAATCCTCTCTCTCTCTCTCTCTCTCTCTCTCTCTCTCTCTCTCTCTCTCTCTCTCTCTCTCTCCATATATATATATGTATATATATATTATGTATATAATATATATATATAAAATATTCTGCCTGCAGAAGAAGGCACCATATCTCATTATAGATGGTTGTGAGCTACCATGTGGTTGCTGGGAATTCAACTCAGGACTTCTGGGAGAACAACCAATGCTCTTAACCTCTGAGGTCATACCACCCTGAATGCACTCAATTTTGTCTGATATCAGAAGCTAAGTTGGATTAGGCATGGTTAGAATTTTGATGGGAGACTGCCTGAGAATACCAGGTTTATATTTCAAAACATAAACTCATTATCTTGCAACAGAATCCTACTGAATGTTTCCTCTCTAATGTCTGATTCCCGTATATACTCACAAGTTAAGGAAAGGCATATTTTTTACCACCCATGTTAAGTACAAAATAAAGATTCTTGTCATTAATATTTCTGCATTTAATCCCAAGACATCTTTTTCATCCATGAACTATTAGCTCGTTTGTACCGAGTCATATCATTTACTTGAAATAACATCTCTGACTAAATTGATTTTTTACTTTTTATCTTGCCTTTTCTTACATATTTCCCAATTTCCAGAAAAAAAACTTCTTTGACATGAAAAGGGATTGTGTCATAGTCTCCTGAATAGTCAGACTTAAAAAACCCAACCTGATATATGTTGCTCTTCATAACTTGGCACTGATGATATTATCAACTTCATTTTTTCGCATTTGATAGTGGTTTCCTTAAATTATCTGCAATTCTCCTGTGTCTTCATTGTTTCCTCCCATCAATGAATCTCAGAAAAATCTAGCTTTTTTTTTTTTTAACTGATAATGCTTCCTCAGAACCCTAGGTCAGCTTCACTTGTTCATATCATCTTCCTTGAGAAGTCTTAGTTCTAAAAACTTTCTCTCTTCTCCCTTACTCTTCTCTATGGCACCCATAGGCCTAATCTCTTTGTTCTCATCATCAAAGCACTCTACATTTTCTGTTGCCATCATCCTTTTATCCTTTGTGCTATTTGTGTGTAACATTCTCTGAATTAATATATTTCCTGAAACATAATGATGTACAATGAAGATTAAAGTACACATAAGATAAAGTGGTTTTTTTAAACTTTATTTATTTACTTATTTATTTGCCTTGGTGTTTGCCTGGAACTGGAACTACAGACAGTTGTTAGCTGCCATGTGGGTGCTGGGAATCGAACCCGGGTCCTCTGGAAGAGCAGACAGTGCTCTTAACCACTGAGCCATCTCTCCAGCCCCCAAGATAAAGTTTTAATGAATATTTGAAACAATCCAATGAAGAAATTTTGTGCACATTGATTTACATTAAATGCCTCATAAAAATCAGCCCCACTTTGATTATAATAAAATAAAAATTCAAGATTTTAAGAAAAATCTGAGTTATAAAAATAGTGTATATGCTATAGTATATTGTATTGAAATTACTTTTTCCATGTTTATACATTTTATACCACAAAATTAAGTAACTCTAAATTTAATTTTAGTGTAAGCTTTATTTTTCCTAGACTATCATTTTCATATTTTTTTTGCTGAAAGGGCTTGATCAGAGTTTTGTGTCAATAAAATAATATGATACTCTACTCAAAGGCAGGTATTTCTGTAACTGTTTCAATAAGATGTGAAAGAATTTAAAGAGGAGTTAGTGGAAGATAAAAAGAGTGTCCCTAATGCTCAAATATATTGCAATTTTAGTGCTGTTTTCTTTAGAATAAAACACACAGTTTAGCAAAAGTAAAAAGAAAAAAAAAGAAAAAAGATAGTAATCCTATCACTGAAGAGGCTGAGAAAAGAGGACTGCCATGACATGGCCAGCCTGGGCTAAGTAGTGAGAGGCTATCACTAAGAAAAACAAGCATACAAAGACAAAAGTGTTACCCATAAACATGGCAAAATCTTAGTAGCATAGATATGAATGTAAGGACATTTTATATATAAATTTACTGGTTTATTAGGTATTCATATGAAATGAATTGCACTTATTTGATAGATTTATTTTCTAAATATAAACCCCACTGCAACTATAGGAACACCTGACTCACTCTTGTGGGAGGATGGACAAAACTGGATTTGGCCAGGAGTGGAAACTGATCCAAACATTATTGGGTCAGTGGGACCATAGGACTGTCTGCTCCCTGCCCAGGGAGGGGATGGGGAGTTGTGGAGAAGAAAAATGACCTGATGTAGTGGGAGGGGGAAGGGACCTTGAATAAGGATATACAGGGATGGAAAAAAAAAATCAGAGGGAAAGCTGAAAAATAAATAAATAAATAAATAAATAAATAAATAAATAAATAAATAAATATAAACTTGTATTTACGTTTTGAAAAGAAGAGGTTGGGGGTGAAGAACTGACTTTGTGCTTAAGCATACAGGGCAATCTTTCAGAACACATGGATTCTATTCTCACTACCCCTATGACAGCTCTCAACCACCTAAGGATTTACACACCCCTTCTGATCTCTATGGTCACCAGTCATGAGACATGTTGCAAAGATGTACATGCAGGCAAAACACCCATACAAATATTTTTTTAATTAACAAAATCTTAGAGGATTCCCTATATTGATAATTTGTACATAATACAACATACATAAAGTAATAGCTTAATATGTTACGTGACATAAACCCTGATGCTGCAAGCGTAGTAGCTAAGAATCAAATAAGTACTAAAAACATTTACCACTAAATGTAGCAGTGAGAATAGCTCTGAAGCCACATGTTGACAGAAAAATTTATATAGAAAAAAGTCCAAGCTCAATTAATACTTCTTTGTGTGATTGCTAACTTAAAATGTTTATCTTCAGTCTTAGCTCCAAAAGAATGAATGAAATAAGTAAATTATCAGTTTCCATAATTTAAAACTTTCTTTTCTCAAGTTTTGAAATATCCACACTAATAGTTGTTGTCACACATAAAATTTTAACTGTTTTGTAGACACTCCACTAGACTCATTTGTATGGTCTAATGCAACCCTTGAAGCCATATAGAAAAAATGCAATTTTCATTCCTATACATATATATGAAACTAAAGCACTATAGACCACAATAAAGAACTCCTGTAATTTTGAGTAACAAAAGCTCTGGATTAAAAAACTAAAACCAAAGGTTTATTCTAGCTTGCCTTTTTTTCTAGCATCTTTGGGCAGCACAGTGTTATATTTGTTCTGAGAATTATAACTTCCGTGTTTAACTCACTGGGTAATTTGAAGGCTAGTCAGACAAGACAAGACTCTATATCATCTCCTCCTTTCTGGTAGTAAGGCCACAGAAGCAATTGTTCTGTTGCAAACAAGTAAGTGCTTGACATGAGGCCATTGGTTATACTAGCTCTCAGGCTTTAATGGGCTACAGATACCATTTCCATCACAGAAGACCCTTTAGTTCCAATGTGTTGGCATTGTAAATGGTAAATCCTACATAAAATTGACCTGTTTTTAAATTTTTAAAAGTAAGTTTTTGCTTCTTCTTTCAGGTAGCATTACATTAAACATTTTTATGTTTCTATTAGTTTTAGTGAAAGAAAAATACAGTAAAACATCACAATTGTTTTTACTTTTTATAAAAAACATCCTGTGAACTTATTGAATAAATACCACAGTTAAATATCACAGCCTCTTTCTGACACACTGGTTTTCTACATAAATAATTGATTTAAAAATTTCTGTTTTATTTTTATTTTTTTTGCCTGTTTGTTTGCTGACGAGAAAGAGAAAGAAGGCATGGATCTGTAAACATGGGGAAGTAGAGAAAAGATCAGAGAGCAGATGAAAGAGGGGAAACAATAATTAAAATATATTGTATGAAAAACATATTTTCAAGAAAATAAATAATTTAAACAAAAATAATTTGCTAGTATCTTCATTCTGGATAGAGTGCTTAACCAACTGCACATGTTCATTCATATTTATCTAATTTTATTTTTTAAAATTAATTAATTAATTAATTAAGAAATAGATTCTTATGTAGCACAGTCTGACATCGAACTAAAAGTAAAGTCAAGGATGACCTTACCTAAACTTCCTCTTCTCCTGCCTTTGCTTTTCAAAACCTGGGATTTCAGGCATTTGACACTCTGTATATTATGGCAAAACTTTAAATTGTAGAAGTTAATAGTTTTAATATTTCCACATTTATCAAATATAAGTCAACGATGATTGTCTAACATAAAATCTCACCCAAGATACATAAAATGAATTTATTGGATGATAATCTGGTAATTCTAGAAATATGGCTTTATGCCCAGGTGTGCATTAGACAAACAAGATCTTTGCAACTTGTTTTCACAGATACTCTCAGCCTTGTCTTCTCTGTCTGGATTGATTCTCAGACAAATAAAAAAATATACCAAGCCTGACATCTCTCAGGCTGCCCCAGTGGATGGAGAATTTGCTTTAATCTACGATTTCTGTGTTGACACATTGTTACTTCCTTTTCCTTACTGTGACCTAGGTGCATGCATGAACCAAGAACTGAGATATTAAGCAGTGTGATGTTACAGTTAACTATGAAGAAAATAAACTTAATAAGTCTATAACCCGTGGCTGAGCCTAGTTTAAGCAGGGAGGAAGAGAATAGAAGAGAAAAAAAATGCACAAAGTTTGAAACCATTTAGTCAAGGTAAGTGGTTATGATAAAATTTTACAAACTATATAGAATGTAAACAACATAAATTTATATAATATAATTCTGGAGAATAAGAAGTTGAAAATTCAGATAACAGAAGTTAAGTGTTCTGAGAGTGCCCACATTTTCAGAGATGGTGTCTTTATAAGTCAAAAGAAACCAAGATTCTTCCTTGGGAATCTTTTATGATTAAACCCTGTCTACTCATAAGGTTATCAAAAACTACTTACATAGCCAAGATATCATCTCTTTAAATCATTACTTTGGAGAATAGATTTCAAGACACCAGATTTAAAGAAGACAAATAACCAGGTCATGGTAAAAGCTTTGATCATAAAGGAGAGAATAAAGGTTAGGGGCTCCTCAAAAGAAAGCTAACACAGTATGGTTAAATAATCAATGGGATAGAGTTAGAATCACTATAAACAGGAAGTTTAAATGGTGCCATATATCTAAATCTACCATTAAAATATTCTAACTCAGTTATCACATTTCTTATATCATTGTATTTTGTACATTTGGCTCATTGTCACATTCAATTAAATGCCTCAAAATCTATTTAAGATGGCATTAACTGTTTGCATGTGAATTTTTTCAGTGACACATGTATGTTATTATCAACAATAAAATGTTTGTTTTCAATTCATGTTCATAAGCTTGAAGATATGAGACCTTCCTGTTTTTTAGCATCCTTTTATCTAAAGGTAACAAAAATAAATAAATTAAGCACACCCTTATAATTTCACTGCATATAATTAATCAAAATATTAAAAGTTTTGAATATGGCATAAAATCGGCAACTAATAAGAAGGAATCAGTGAAATGGTTACTAGAGTCTGGTTAAGGGTCAAAGCAGTATCACTTTGACTACAGAAAAACTTCCATGGGCTAACTACCTCGTGAAAAATTTATCTTTCAGACTTCTGTTCCAATTTTGTGGGAAAATAATTGACAGAATTCTTTAAAATATAGAATATGCAAAAAATAAAGTGAAACTTTAACAAGCATTTAACTTCAAGTATTTAAATAGTTCTTGCAGGTGACCTCATAAGTTCAAGGGTAGAGTGATGGGTATAGTTGTAATTTCAAGAGCCTAAGCAATATATTCACTTTTACCAATATGCTAGGGTACCCTTTCAGGAAAAAAATGTAATTGGAAGCACTTTTTTCTATTGAAATGATTGGAATAATAAAATATTTTAAATCAAACTAAACATAAAATACTTCTGGGTTCATTTTTGCAAGTAGGCAGTTTTGGGGACATTTAAAGTTATACAAGTTGAAGAAATGTTTTGAATATTTTTAAGTTCTATAAGAAGTTAATTGGCTCATGGGTACAGGAATTAAGTGTGCTATGCTTCTGAGGAGTATAGACATTCCCAATACTAAGCAGAAAAACTAATGTTTGTAGAAAGAGGAACAATTGTCAAGGCATCTTCAGTATTAAAAAATGACAATGATCTGGTTTTTTGTTATTTAGCTTTGTGCTTTTATATTTGTATTTCAATATTTTAGTTCTATGAATTTTAGTTTAGGACTGAAAGATTAATTTATACTATCTGAAAAGGTTTATGTAATACTTCATAATCTACTTAAGTAATTTAAAATTGCCTGTAAAAATTGCATTTCTGTCCAGACCCAGAAAGACAAACATGCTTTTTACTCACCCATAAGTACATATTAGTAATAAACTAAAAGATGATCATGCTCTGATTCACAGACTCAGAGAGACTAAGTAACTAGCAAGACCAAAGGGGAAAGCATGGAAGAGGAAACAGAGATCTCCTGGGTGTACAAGTGTGTGTAGAGGGTAAGGATAGGAATATGAAGGATCAGACTGAGGCATGGTTGGAGGGGAAGAGTACAAGAAGAGATGACTGGAAAGGGGAGCATTCTTAGGTCAGGTAGAAATCTGATACAAAAGAAACTCTCAGGAATCTAAAAGGTGACCCCAGCTAAGATACCTAGCCATGGTGTATATGTAGCCTGCAGTGGCCTTCACCTGGGATCAGACAAGATTTCTAGTGGAGGAATTGGGACACCAACTCAGCCACCTAGCCTTTGACCCACAGAACCTGTCCTGTCTATGGAATATGCCCTGAGGGTCAGGGGAATCAGAGTGCCCAGAGATAATGGGAGTGTCCAACTAATGACTGGTCCAGCTTCAGACCCATGTCATGAAAGTAAGCCCACCCATGACACTCCATGAAGTGACAGGCCCCAGAAGCTGGGATAGAACAAAACAGTACTGGAGAAAAACAAAATGATGATGTAATGATACCAAACAATTTCTGCTACTCATAAATTGGTAACTAGCCCAGTTGTCATCATAAATGTTCATGCAGTAACTGCATGGATTTGTTCATTCTCTAAGAAGTGTTTGGTAACAATATACACAATTTGTATACAATATACAAAATATCCAATCCAATGTAAAATATTTAAAATTACAGATTGCTTTTTAAAATTAGATTTAAAAAATCTACACTAATATTCTATTATATCTATATCCTCTTAGCTCTTTTTTTTTGTTTCAAACATAAACCCTGAATCTAATCTCCCTTATTTAGTTTTTTTATTAACCATAGTCAATAACAGCTTGTAACCAATTACTGTAAAAAGCAACAATGATCCATACCCCATTAAAAGACCAAAACCAGCCCACCCTACCTCTTGGGAATGTACCTGTCATGTTCTTAAATTTACTTCCTGCTGTCTTGGAGAGACAGCATCTTTAGAGGGTAGGAGACTAAAACCCTTCACAATGTACAGGAAGGTATAGAAAACATTTTTATACAAATAATTAGTGCTCTATATAAACATTAAAATCATGACAAAAGTTATATATATGTAATCCCATACATTTTGATATAAACATTTATTCAGCATTGAATTAATAGCAACAGAATAGCCCTTTACTTTTATTCTTCTGTCCCACATCAGGTGCCTTTTCTAATATATACAGATACTTTGCATTTTTCTTTAATAAGCAAGCTTGAGTTTCGAGAGTAAAAGACACACACTCCAACGTTAAAGCCAGCGTTAATTTATTTTGTTTATTTATTTATTTATTTATTTATTTCAAAGAAGTCACACTTTCTATCCTTGTATATCCTTATTCAAGGTCCCTTCCCCCTCCACCACATCAGGTCATTCTTTCTTCTCCACAACTTCCCATCCCCTCCCTGGGCAGGCAGCAGACAGTCCCATGGTCCCACTGACCCAATATTGCTTAGTTCAGTCTCCACTCCTGGCAGATCCAGTTTTCTCCCCCCTCCCTCAAGAGTGAGTCAGGTGTTCCTCTAGGGGCAGTGGGATCTAAGAAGTCAGTCCAAGATGTTTCTGATCCCAAACTGTTCAGTGGTTGTGGTTTGCAGCTTGGGCACGCTTTGCTTTTTTCTTCTTTGTTTGTTTATTTAGAGACCACTAATGAGTGAGTACATTCCCTGCTTATCTTTCGGAGTTTGTGATACCTCACTCAGGAAAATATTCTCCAAGTCCATCCATTTGCCTGCAAATTTTAGGATATCATTTTTTCTTACTGCTGAGTAGTACTCCATTGTGTAGATGCACAATAGTTTGTTAAATGATTCTTCAGTTAAAGGACATCTAGGCTGTTTCCAAGTTCTTGCTATTACAAATAATGCTGCTATGAACATAGTTGAGCTAATACCTTTAGAGTATGACTGTGCATCTCTAGGCTATACACCCCAGAGTGGTATTGCTAGGTCCTTGGGGAGATTGATTCTCAATTTTCTGAGAAACCGCAATACTGCATTCCAAAGTGGCTGAACAAGCTTACACTCCCACCAACCATGAGGAGTGTTCCCCTTACTCCGCATCCTCTCCAGCATAGGCTGTTCTCTGTGTCATTTATCTTAGCCAATCTAACAGGTGTTAGGTGGTATCTCAAAGTTGTTTTGATTTGCATTTCTCTGATGGCTAAAGATGATGAGCACTTTTGCAGGTGCCTTTCACCCATTCGTAATTCTTCAGCTGAGAATTCCCTTTTTAGATCTGAATCCCATTTTTTGATTGGGTTATTCAAGGTTTTGGGCTCTAGATTCTTGAGTTCTTTATATATCTTAGAGATCAGTCCTCTTTCACTTGTAGGGTTGGTGAAAATCTTTTCCAATTCTGTAGGCTGTGATTTTGTCCTATTGACAGTGTCCTTGGCTTTACAGAAGCTTCTTAGCTTCAGGAGATCCCACTTATTGATTGTTGGTCTTAGTGTCTGTGCCACTGGTGTTATATTTAGGAAGTGGTTGCCTGTGCCAATTTGTACAAGTGTATTTCCCACTTTCTTTTCTATCAAGTTTAAAGTGGCTGAGTTCTGGTGAAATTATTGTTACATGCACCCCTGTTCACCAAACCTTCAGTGGCAACATCATTTATTTGTATTTTTAACTTTGGTCTTTGTTCATTTATAGACACTTATCAAAATATTCACTTTATGGTTTATTATGAATTTTTTTTCTCTCTGTTATAGTCCAGAGTTATGTAGTATTTTAGAATAGACTTTACTTTCTTTAATTGCTCTGGGAAGGTGTTTCTTCCTTGGTCGCAGGATTAGACTGAACTGGATTTTATACAGGGGCTTTCATAGTTATAGAAGTAAAAGATACTTCTACTTTTTAATTTTTATTTATAAAATAAAGTCTTTTTTATCTATGTATCCCCTTGCTTCCCCTCCTAATCCCTTCAGGTCAGCCTTCAGCCTTATGCCTTCCCATCCCCGTCTCCTCCCAAAACCAGGCAAGAAATTCCAAGGTGGATCAGCTCAGCACCCACTCCAGGCAACTCAATTTTCTTGGAGTGGATATTTCTACTTCTATAGAAGTACTTCTACCTCTATTTGTTCTAGCTAAATCTATATGAACTATATTTCAAATTTATACATTTTTATTGATCTGTCATTTATCTATCACCCATGTATACATATTTTATGTCAATTATTTGTCGATTATCTACATATCCACATGTACATATCACCTATTATATGAACTATTAAATTTCCAAAGTGATTCCTAAAAATTATATCATATGGGAAAATCATATCAAACAAGTTCCATGAAAGGTATCTTTGGTATACACTTATGGAACAACTCTAATCACTCTTTGAAGCTATACTTACCAGAAGATGGAGTGGTTACACTTACTACCTTACACTTTTTGAAGGTCTGCCTTCAGAGAGCAGTAGTTATTCACAGACATTTCTTTTTGTCAGAGAGCATAAAACAGGCCTTAGGGTCACTCTAATGATCTGAGAGTCTTTCCTTCAAAACAGACACCAATGCTAACAGGTAAAAAGAAAAGGTACTGCGAATTAATACACATGAAAATAGCAAAGGGATACAGGATCCTGAAGTTAGATATTTATAGTTTCTTCCTCATCTAAGTAACTGCTGTGTACTGACTAGTTTTGTGTAGAGTTTATAGAAATCAAAGTCTTCCAAAAAGAGGGAGCCTCAAGTTATAAAATGAGAAAGTGCCTCTTTAAGAGTGGGCTTCAAGTAAGCCTGTGGGGATTTTCTTAATTAGTGATTGATAAGAAGGGTATAGCCTATTATTTGTGGTGCACATATACCTTAAACTTTAACAAGCTATAAACAGACTTTTCTTACTTTGGTTCATAAAAACAATGCTCATAACTTGCTTTTATATGAAGGGATTATCATCTAAGAACCCAAATATGCATCTGAAGCTATAAGTTCTATCAACCATCCCATGTTTTTTCAACATATGAAAATTTGAAATAAATTTAACTTACAATTCAGGTACACCAAGAGTTTAAATCAGGCCCAACAGTGAATAATAATAACAAGACAATGATAACAGTGTGCTATAGTAAAGGATATTTGAGAACATAATTTTGGAATTTTTCACTTCATATTTTTACATATGCAAACTCTGAACTACATAAATAAATACAAAAGATAAAAAGGATAGGAAATAAGAGTTTTCTAATATGTTAAATTTTATCATCTGTGGGAAAATGAATATTTTTGCCCAGTTTCAAGACAGTGAACATCTGTTAAGATGTGTCTTTTAGTTTTTCTTCTCTCTAAGTACATGTTATTACCTGTGGGTGTGTGCATTTGTAGACTATGTCATTACATATATTTCGTAGTGTAGCTTCCTCTGAATCCTTAAGAAGGCTCTTCTTTCACATGTGTTCTCTTTGAAACCCACAAATTACTACTGGAAGAGTAATACTATAGTCCCTCTGGGGCTTTGGCTTTTTCAGAGAGTGCAATATCTTCATTTTAGCCTGGAATTTTCTATTAGAAGTCTAGGAAGTGAAACCACAAAATCAAGGACAAAAATCAGCATATTTGAGCAACTGACATCACAGCATGCATGGTCTGCTTTGTTCAATACTTTAACAAACAAAATCCAATTTATGTTTTAGAGAAAGTGGCTGTTTCTTGGCCTTCCCACAAGCTGATCTATTCTTTTATTTAACAGCTTATTTTTAATTAATTCTTTCTGGTTTTGCCTATGTAAATTACTATCAACAATGAGATATGCATAAAATTTTATGAATGTATATATAATAGATTTAAGAAGAAAATATGTGTGCAAATTTGCTACATAAATATATACCAAAATTTTATATATACACCATAATCATATATGTGTTAATATATTTCATACTAAATCTGAATCACTTGGTTCTAGAAGTGTGCTTTGCAAATAAAAACCAGTAACATAGCTGGATTATTTCTTAATACAATTGTTTTCATTTCTCTTAGTATAAAATAATATTTTGTTTGGGGAGACAAGTATGTGGGAGAAATGAGGGTGTGAGTGCTTAATAGGGCTCAGTTATATTTTCAGGATTATAAGAAATTCAGAATAAGTATACCATAAAGCCTCTTTATCACAAGTTTAAAATCTAGTAATCAAAAGATAAATGAACAAAATGACCAGAAAGTTATACAAAAGGACTGGGCTTCTACTTTGACAAATGTGTTGTCTTGAAATAGCCAAGATAAATACCAAATGCTTTATTTTAAACTTTATTTCTTAGATCTCATATTTAACATTTGTAAAATAGAATTTTCTGATCTTCTACTAATACACATCACCAACAGTATCTTTACTTAGAGCCCCACTTACCTTTTGACTACTAACCATCCATTTATTGATAACAAGATTTTCAGTGCTGTCTCCAACTCTGTTCTCTCTTCAATACGTACATTATAATCTGAGTCCTTGTTATATCCACCTGCAACAAGCTCTACTGTGTGGTCATCTCTCTTTTTTGTCAATCTTTCTGTTCATATCCTTATCTAAGCCACAAAGTTGCTTATGTGTGTCACTGAAATTATATTGGCCATTAAACTTCTGCTCTTCTTCCTTTACATATTCCTCTTAACTCAGAAGTCAAAGACATTCTTAAAATATGTAAACTGGTTTCACTTCTCTGCTCAAAATACATTGAGTGATTCATTAGGGTCCATAGTATTGCATGGAGCCTGCCCCCTTTTTTATTCCTCCTGAGCTATACTGAACCCCATATTACTGTAGTTCTTAAATTGGCTTCATTTCTCAAGACTGTAAACATTACATGACTTTGAGAATTAAAGAGATGAAAATTTTATTTGGGCTCACGGTTTCAAAGGTCTCAGCCCATTGTTTTTTGCCCTACATTCTTATGAAGAATATGGTGATGGGGTTAACATGTGTTGGAGAGGTTCTTCACTTCTTGGTGGACAAGAAGTAGAATAAAGCAGTAACAGTAACAGAACGGGCCTAGCAAAGACATAGTTCTAAATAATAGGCCTTTAGTGGCTGCTTCCTCCACTCAGGGCTCACCTTCCTCAGTTTGACTATTCCCAATGGTATGTACACACTTTGAACTCATTAATTTGGTCAGATCGCTCATAATCTAATTCTCCCTGGGAACATTGTCAATGATACACAGACATGTTTTAATGATCTTCTATATGTATCACGACTAAATTAAAAACGGTGAGGTTGTAGAAGGAATGTTAACTCTATAAAAAACTGGAGTAGAAATTATGTGAGCAAAGCTCAAATATATTTTGCACAAACCCTGAGACTTTTTGGTAATCAGAGATTTAAAGCAACTAAATAATCTTACAGAGGACATTTCAAAGCAGTCCAGCACACAGGGTATGGACACAGTTATTATATAAAACTTCTACCCAAAAATCTAAGCAAATTTGAAAATCAAATAGATATGATTTCTACAAAGATGAACACAAATACAAAAACATCCATGTATTTTACATTGTGATAATAATAAAAAGACCTTTGAGAAGATCTTTGGAATTGATCTGAATATATCTATCAAGAGTTAAACATTAGGAAAATATAAGCATATTTCTTTTTTAAAGTATACTACTGGGAAACCTTCTCACATAGAAACAACTAACAAGTTTATTTTTATCTGACCTTGATCTAGATATCTGGTTACCTCTTGAGCTGGTTAAAGACTTTTACATTTTCCATGTAAGGCTAGTTTTCAGGCATGTATAACATACTCTATGGGGTCATGAAAAATTCTTATCAAACTTTCAATTAAAGGCTGGCAGGCACTTTGCATCAGGTTAGGATTCTTGTGATTTTCTCCTAAGAAGATGATGAATGCAACTATAGGAGTAAAACATTAAGACAATCTGGAATGAACAGGATATGGGAAATGGCAAAATGTGAAATATTTGTTTTTTAAAAGCCACAGATAATGAATAGAACTAACTCAAGTGTCCTTTTGTATTATAATTTACGAGGTATATGGACTTTAGGTCACCTGGTATCATTGCATGAAGTTACATAATTTACTCTTGGCCATACTAGTTTTTTTGCTTTGTATTGATTAACTCTTTCGTTGCTAGATTTTTATTCCTCCATTTTGCAATGAGATTTCCCAAGCCTATTTCATCTTAAAATTGTGAAACTTTCTTTTCACATTTGCAGGTGTTTCATACCTACTTTATTTTTAGTCTTAAAGAACACTTTGAACGTGGAACTTTTAGACTCTTTTTTTTTTTTTTTATAATTACACGTTTATTGTTATTCAAGTATCCAAAGAAATTACTCAAGAGATTAACAAAATTCATGTTTGTTGTTTTTCATTATACTGTTTCTTTCCCTGAACATTCCAAGTCTTAGAACATTACTATAATTCTTTAAAATTGAGAGAGTTTTTCCTAAATAAGACTGAGAAGAATCTTATGTTCTTATTCCATATCTACTGTCCTGCTTCTTATCTTGGTAAATTTAGTTATAATATTCTACTCCCTTTGAATATAAGAAGAACACCAGACCCAGAAACTCCTATGGATCTCTTCTGGGAATGACTATTGAAACTGGAGATAATTCTCTTATTATTAGAACTTGTAAGACTATAAAAACTTAGGAATAGAGTAAATTAATCTTCCATGATGAGACTGACATAGGATTTGGAGGAGGGCAAGGGTGAATGTCATGACTTATGGAAGATGTATTTGTATGTTTGGTTTATAATTGACAGACCTATAATACTTTTTTGATTGTCAAATTGATTAAATTAAAAGTGCTTATATAATTATAAAAAGACAAATGTGGGTGTGTCAGGACACTTCTTGAAAAAAACCAATAGAAGTAGTAGATCTCAACTTAAATATGGATGGATAATTTTAAGAACTGGGGCCTAAATTGAATGAAAATGGAGGCAACATAAAAAGAATCTGTAAGCTTAGGCATTGTGTATTGATTCCTGAATGAAGCTTTTCTGCTTCATTAAGTTCTGTTTGTCATGATATGCTAAAATTTCTAAAACTGTGAACAAAAATACTTTTTCTTTCTCTTGTGATATTCTAATTTGACATATTATGGATAAATTTAATCTTCATAGAATATAAATCTGCCTTGAAAGAGATGTAAGCACCATCAACTCTCAATGTAGAAAAAAAAAAAAGACATGCTCACTTAACATTACCTTAGAACTAAGGCAAGAAAGTCAAAATTATGTCTCCATGACAAACTTAAATAAGATAAAAGTGAAAGGTCCTTGTCTGGTTATAACGTTCAGTAGATAAAGCTCTTGCTGCACAAGCATGAAATGAAGACCAACATTCAGATCTGCAGAACCTACTTAAAGCCAGCTACAAAGGTGATCTCAGTGAACCTATAGTGGGACTGGAGGCCACTAAGGAATGCAGTTGTGAACAAAATACATGCATGGAATTGTATGCATATGCCCATATTCACACACACACAAATACACACATAAATATGCACCATATATACAGACATGCACACACATGAATATGAACCACATACACAGAGAAAGAGAGAGAGAGAGGAAGAGAGAGAGATGAGAGAATAAAAACATCCAAATGTTCCTTTTTCCCACAATGTTTTTTTCTTGTTGTTGCTATTGGTTTATGCTTATTTTGTTAGTGGAACTAGCCAGGACTAAAGTTTTGGTGCACAATAAATTACTCAGAAAACCCAATCATAAACACTTTGAAGAGCCAGAAGTCTCGTCTCCATTTTACTCTGTACATTGTTGCCCTCTCTGTATCTTACAGAGATAATACCAGACTGGTTAAAACTTCAAATAATGACTCTACCCTATCTTTTCCTTATATATTAGGATCTTTAATTGCTTTGAAATAATGCTCTTGTACACTGTAAAGATTTGTCACTTGTTTTAGTTTAATAAAATGTTGATAAGCCAGTAGCCAAGCAGTAGGTATAGGTGGAGCAATCAAACTAGTATAATTATGAAAAGAGAAAAGGCAGAGAAACCATCTCTAGCCACATGCAGAGAAAACAGGATGAGAAAGCTACACTAAGAAAAGGTACCAAGCCTTGTGACTAAACATTTTAGTATTTACAATTGTTATACACACAGGGAATCTCTGAGGCAACCCAAGAGCTTACTAATTCTAGCTGGCATTTTTTCTTTTCTCTCTGTACATTAATCTGAGTGAGACAAATGTATTCTTAAATTTCTAAAGTAAGCATTAAAGTTTTAATAATTTCTAGGAAAACTTATTCAACATAATTCCCTACTTACTCCTGACCAAGTGCATCTGAGGCAGTGCAAAGTCTGACATGAGGGATTTCAGTACAAGTAATTACAAGCTGCGACATAATTTCCTTAAAACTAGACACATGCTGGACAAATACTTATTTGTGGTTATAGCATGGGTAAAGTTGCTATAAAAATAGTACACCTTATAATAGTGTCATATACCATAATTTACCTTTGCTATAACTCAACTGTCATATCATGTTTCAGACATAGTATTTAGTAACTAACAATTTAATGCACAAATCTGCAACCTGAGCAATAGAATAATTTAAAGGACAAACTATTTTTTTACATAGAAAAATATAATGGACCATACAAAACACTAAAGGATTGTACAGAAGGAAGAATAGATTTATATTCATGAAAACTATGTTATTAGACTGCATTATGTACACATGTGAATTGTCAAAGGACACATTTCATAAAATAAATAACATAAGCATACTCCAAACTTAATGTAAAAATAGCTCCAAAGAGAATAAAAACCTGTTAGAAAGATATACATAGAAAGACAGTATTCTACAAAGATTGTTAAAAGGGATTACAGAGTTAAATAAAATCATAATAGGAAATCCAGAGATACAGACAAAACTCAAAATTAACAAATATTAACTTATGCTACATTTCTATGTATTTATTTCTATACATTCACCAGGTAGAAACTATTTTCAGTAGCTAACATAATTGTAACATAATTGTAATTGAGGTGATATTGTAGTTTATGGGTGGTTAGAAGTATGTACTGTTTTCATTTTAAACCATTAAGTGCAATTTGACTCATTAAGCTATGAAAGTAAACTATTTTAATTAATTTAAAAATATAATCTAAAACAGAACAAATAAACAATTTAAAGCTATTGTGTTAAGCAGTGCTTTAAGAAATTATAAAATATATTTTATTCATTTTTTGAGAATTCATACTTGTATACATATACTTTAATCATATCCACATCCTACTTCTCTCCTCCAACTGCCAAGATCTCTGCAACATATGTTGCCCTCTTAACATGAAATTCCAAGTCCTCTTTTCTTTTTATAACCCAAATAAATCCAATTAGTAGTACCCATATGTGTTTAAATATAGGACCACCTATTGGGATATGGTAACCTACCAAAGGCCACACTTATCCCATATACACAAAACCTGCCTCTCTGTTTTTTATTAACCTTCAAACACCAATAGTCTCCCAGTTAGAGGTAGAAACTCACAAAACTTTCACTGAACTATGCTGTAATTTTGACAGGGTTGACCTTATGCAGATCTTGTTTAGGCAGCTACAGCTGTTGAATTCATGGGTACAACAGCCATATTATATCTAAAGTATACTGTTTCACAGAAATTTTGTCCAAATTCTGACTCATGGAATCATTCTGTGCTCTTTTCTGAAATATTTCCTAAGCAAAACAATTGTATAAATCTCTACTGTTAGTCTTGTGATTTCACCAATCCAGGGTTCATAACCAATTTTATAGTAACAGGCAGAAGTTTTTTCCAGTACAGTTGTAGTTAAATACAATTAGACAGTAGTTTCCACTCTCCATAAACTTCGTGATACTATCCTTCCAATGTGCATAGTTTAGCAGACCATTTATTATTGAAGCTCATAGGATTCATCTCGGTAAGATAGCTGATAAGCTTTATTCTATAGCAGCCCATACATACAATGCAGCCCTGTTCTGCATTCTGAAAAATCAACAATTAGAGACAAAGCTTTCAGGCCCTGGTTTCTACATTTCCTGTGATTCAAGTCTGTGGTATCTTTAGAAATAGAGTTCTGCCATTAGGTTTTGGTGGGCAACCAAGAACAATAAAATATCTAATGTTGTTTTGAGGGGTGGGTCTATAAGAACTTCTCAATATACAACTTGAAGGAGGTATACCATACCTGGCTCTAGGCTTTTTATTCCATAATATATGGAGACTTGGGTTTCTCTAATTTTAAAATTTTACTATATTTACATCATTTTTTCTTTCTTTTCCTCCTACAAATCCTCCCATACAAGCTTACTTGCTCTTTTCAAATTCATGGCCTTTGTTTTCACTAATTGCTATTGTATGCATATAAGTAGATATATAATTTTATTATAATTTAATTTTTAATGAATTTTGATTATAATTTCATTCCCACTATTTCTCCCAGATCCTTCCCATCTTCCTACACATCCAAATCTATATCCTTTTTTTCTCTATCATTAGAAAATAAACAGGCAACTGAAAAAAAATCAAAAAGAAAATCACAACATACACATATAGATACAGATGCAGAAACACACATACACACACTGAAATTCCATATAAACACAAAATTGGAAATCATAATAATAATCAAAAGACAAGAAAAGTACTATGAGACAAAAACCCTCCAAAACTATCATTGAGTTAATTTTGTTTTGGACATTGAACTTATTTTTAAATGTAATTTTTCTTTGAAGTGCTTTGGTCAGTGAGAGACAGCTTTGGGTTAGGAGTAGAAATCTGTGTTTGCTTCTGTTCTCAGCATGAGGACCCCATCTAACTTAGACTTGTACAGGCCCTGTATATGCTGTTTTAAGTCTCAGTGTGCGCATGTGTGTTTTTCCTATTTTGTTTGAAAGGTCTTCTTGCCCTTGTACCTCCCATACTCAACTGGCTCGTACAGTCTTTCTACTTTCTCTTCTGCAAAGTTCCATGAGCCTTTAAGGGAAGAGTTTGAGGGAGACATATAAGTTAAGACTCAGTGTTGTGAAGTTTCTTGTTGTATATTTATTTCTAGCTATGAATATCTATCTATTGCAGGAGGAAGCTTTGTTAATGGTGGCTGAGCACAACAATGATTTGTGCGGATGGCAAAATATTTTATTACCATGTTCCTTTAGAAGAACAGTAGTATTTTTTATTGTTTTTTGAAGAATCAATATCAAACTTTATATAAAAAAGCAAAACATCCAAGATAGCTAAAACAAAACATAACAAAAAACCCCAAAAAACAACAAAACAAAACAAAAAACCCATACAGTAATAAAATTTTTCTTTTCTCTAAAATACATGAAACATAGAAAATAAAATCTAAAGCTCCCCTAGCCAGGTTAGGCTCAGCTACAGATGAAGAAAACACAGTAGGTCACAGCTAATGCCCACGAATATACTATGTACATAGCAGCATTATTCGTAATAACAAGAACCTGCAAACAACCTAGATGCCCCTCAACTAAGGAATAGATTAACAAACTGTGGTACATCTACACAATGGAGTACTATGCAACAGTAAGAAAAAATGATATACTAAAATTTGCAGGCAAATGGATGGATTTGGAGAATATCCTCCTGAGCAATGTCTCACAAACCCAGAAGGAAAATCGGGATGTACTCACTCATTAGTGGACTTTAAGCAGACATTTGTGGTGCCCATAGAAAGTAGTCCATGCCCTCAAAGTTCTCAAGTATTTTACAACACAAGTATGTCAGGCATAGTTTCCCATGCCAAACAGTAATAGGTTATTCCCACAACTTTTGTGCTACTATTGCATTAGTATATTGTTTTTTGTTTTTGTTTTGTTTTGTTTTGGTTTGTTTTTTGGTTTTTTTTTTTTCATTTTAAACAAGAAGTTTATTTAAACAACAAGATGCTTGACTTGAAGGGAAAACTATCTATGATCATTTTGTTCAAGAGTAGTTTATCCCTACTTAAAGACAGATTACCCTACATGTAACAGCTATGTACAAAAAAAGTCATAAAATTGTCCTTGGTTTTACAATGATAAATGAAAAACATTAAAATTCTCCAATCAAACAAGATATGCAAGGATTTTGTTGTTGGGTTCTTTCATTAAAACATTGAAAGCAAAATAACTTATTGGAATATAAAGATAAGAGCTGAATGAGCATCCTACTAATGGAGAAAGGGGATATTTTCACAGATCCAGTACTTTCCCCCAGACTACCTCCATCTGATGTCAATCAAAACAGAACATTGGCCATTTTAATTAAAAAGAAAAAAAAAAGCACAATATGCTTGTGCACATACACCAGTTACTTTATGCATAATAAAGAAATGGGGACAAGGAAATGAAAGAATAAAACTATACTCAAGATGTGGTAGAACCAAATTGTGGCTGTCTAATTTCTAATGTATTGGTCTATAACAAAATTCTGGAGTAAAGTAGCAGGTTTCCCTTTTAGTAGACACCTCCTGTCTATTGCTGGAACACATCAATGGTATCTTCATCCTCCATTTCCAACTGTGCAGCTGTGTCTCTTTCATTGATTGGTTGCCCATCAAACCAGAATCTGATCTGCCTCATTGACAATCCCTGTCGTTCACAATAGGCTTTCATTAGTTTCATTAGATGGTGTATGCCTCTTAATCTTAAATTGCACCACAGAACCATCCTGCCCCGCCACCTTGAAATTAGTATGATCGTTGTTGTTCTCAGTCTTGAATCCTTCCTTGGGTTTCTCGTCGGCCATGGCGAGCACCAGAGTCTCCTCAGCTGGCACTTCACAAAAGAGGCACCAGGTCCACACTAAAGGAGCACACAGGCAGCACTACGAGGGGCAGAAGAAGCTGCATTAGTATATTGTGTAGGCAGATCACGACTATAGATCAAAAGGTTTGTAGCTGCCTTGGTGTTTACCTTTCTCCTCTGGTATCATGAGAAGTGCATTCCAGTATCATGAACACTTTCAGTATTGTGATCTTCTTTTACTACCAACTCATTTTGATGTAATTCATTCCTGATACTGGAGGTTTTAAATAGTAGTGAGAGATATTTAATTGTGACTTTATCTCCCACACTATTTGGTGATTCCAATTAGTGTTCTTTCATATTTTAAGAAGCTTCTGATATAATAGGTTTTTACATTACCCCTCAAATCGGTCCTACTTTTAGCTTTTCCTGTGTCATCCTGTTTTGTCTCCCCCCATTTAATCCTCTTGTTCTACTTCCTCCCGAATCCATCCTTAACTTCATATTCTATTTCTTCTTCCTCAAAAGATTCTTCTCTACCTCACAGTTTCTCACACTATAGGTAATCTCCATGGTTTACAGATTTTAGTCTGCTTTAAATATAACCTACTCATTCTGTATATTACTTGCACTTAGGTTTCAAAGGCTGATTATTTAGTATTGAAAAACCTATTGGGGTTCTCTTCCCTGTGGAATAGTAGGCAATTGTTCCTATATTTAGTATTCCTCAGTTGCCTGTAGTACTTCACGTTGGACTGAGGCCTCATGGGTTTTTCTGATCCATTTTGGCATGTCTATTGCTGCTGCCTTTGGTCAGCATATTTACAAAGTCATGTTTGTGAGACTTTGTAAGTATAGCTTCTGATATTACTATCAGACACAGTCTCACATCAAGTTTCCTGATTCTGTGATTTTTACAATCTTTTTCCCCCATCTTCTGCAATGTTACCTGAGCCTTAGGTGTAGGAGTTGTTTTTCAAATGTATCTATATCTAATGGTATTTGGCTTTGCTATTCTGCATTTTGGCTAGCTGTGGTCTTTTGCAGTGATTTTATTTATTACAAAGAAAAGTTTCCTTGATGAAGGGTGAAGGCTACACTTATCTGTGGGTATAAGGTCAAATACTTAAAATGTCATTGATGAGTGTTGCTCATACATTATTGCATGTTGTTATTGCCTTAGTTGCCCTTCAGAGGTAGAAGGTAAGTTCCTATTACTTAAGACACCATGTAACTTAGATGGAAGACCCAGAGGATTCCGAGCTGGGACTGATTCAAATGCCTCCTCCCTGAACACTAACTTTAGAGTACCTGAAGATACAAGGCTAGCTTTCTAAGAAAGGAAGCAACCAATAGTCCCATCCATTTATGATGCTAATAAACCACTAAAATGTAAAGCATTGAATAATAATCTTACAGACACAGTGGTGGCATACATAGCTTGATGATAAATAACTAACAGCTCCCAAGTTAGACTTAAGAGTCACTTAACAAGAGGGAAATCATGCGAATCTCAGAAAACACAGTCAACTTCCCAGGGCTAGGTAAGTCATAGATGTTGAAGGAGAACCTACAACATTCACTTCATAGAGACTTTTAAAGGTTGAGAAATAAAGAGGAAAAACTGTGGGGGAAGACCACTGAAAAATATTATACAGTAAAAAGAGTCTTGATATGTTTCCAACTATATCTACCTAATATTCCATACAGGATAATTGTTATACCCAAAATTGTTTTTGCACACTGGCATAGCATCATTCACTCTCCATCCCCATCTGTTAGGCCCCTGGCAATCCCACAAGTGCTATCTCAATGGTGCTTTATTTTTTTCCCTCTCATGTTCAAACATATGGATTAATCTCCTCTTGTAAAATTTTTGGGCTTTCTTCCACCATTTCTGTGCTTGTTTTACATAATTTTGTATTCTTTTGTGAATTTTTCCCATCCAAAATATTTATATCTTGAGCTTATATTTTGCAAATATTTATTTATTTTTTTATTTCTGGAACTAAGTATTTGGATGAACATTAGTCATTTTGGAGATGAATAAATTTAAATAAAAATTTGGCAAGCAGTTTTCATCATTTTGTAAAAGAAGTATCATTGGATTGCTCTTGCTTGGGGAGAGGAATGTGAAAGAATGTGCCCAGAGTTTGGCAAATGCTAAATATACATTACAGCACAAATTAGACTAATAATAGCGTAAATGTGACTACTTCTAAAATGACTAGAAAAATTGTAATAAAATTGAGATCTAAAATGTTTTACTCGGATATTTTATCATAATTTTATTATCAACCTGCATTTGCAAGCAAATAATAGTTATTAAGATAATATACTAGCCATAAACTTGATCACATAACATTAATTGCTGGTTCCTTTTTGGTTAGCAATTCTTTAGAGAAACAACAAATAGTAGATGTTAGTCATTGAAATCGAAGAATATTATCCATATTAATACCATTCATTTAATGACAAGAACGATTTATTCTTTAACTATTTGATATGTTTCTTTTTTTAAAGAGACACGATATTACAAGTATCAGTCAAGAGTTAACATCAATTTATAAAAACCTCACAAACTCAGTAGCAACAGTCAAAATCAACACATAAATAGCATTTATTCCATGTGAAACACCTTTTAAGACATGTTTTGCTATAGGTGTAGCAATCTTATTTGTATGTCTACCCTTGATAAGCCATGCTTATCATTCTTATCCTCTATATAGTTATTGTTAACTCTTCCACATTTTAAATTCTTTTTACTGTGTGTTTTTTTTAATAAATACAAAATAAAGGAAAAAAAAAAGAAGAAAAGAAAAAAAAAAAAAAAAGACATGTTTTGCATATGCTAACACATTAGTCTTCACAGAGACTCTGAAACAGACACTATTGCTAATACTTTCCTTTGTAGTAGAGAAAGCTGGAGCATACCCAAGCTAAGTCTTTCCTTATGCGGAGGTTTAACAAAATCAAGCGGTCATAATCCATGCCTTAAGAATCCATGCCATATGGAATAGATGTCCTCTTTTAATTTGGTCATTCTTCACAAGAGCGAACTAAAACTTGGCAGGCAGAGTCATCTGTTCTATTTAATAAATCTTCTTTTTTATTTGTTTGAGCATGTTTTTTGTTTTACTGACTTTTTGTATATTATAGATGACAATTTTGTTTTATTGGGTTGTGTTTGTTTGTGGGCATGTGTGTGCAATAATGTGTGTGTTTCTTGTTCTTTTTATTTTATTTTACTCTGTTTTCTAAGGAGCAAAAGATTGTAATGGCATAGAATGAGTAGGTGGGCAGGGTATTAGGGATGGGTGAGGAAAAAGTGATCAGAATATGTTGCATGTAAAAATTAATGTCAATAATATGCATATATCAAAAATTAAGTAAAATGTCTATACTTCAAACAAAAGAACTGTATCATAGACTAAAGACTGAATGTAAAACAAACTAGTGGATCAAGCTCTCCAAACTATTTTTAAAAAATACTACATTAAGGTAGGGAGGTGCTGAAAAGATGGCTCAGTGGTTAAGAGCACTAGCTACTCTTCCAGAGGAGCCAAGTTCACTTCAAAGCACCCACATGGTAGTTCACAACTGTTTGTAAATCCAATCCCAGGGGTTCTGAGACCCTTAAACAGATATACAGGTAGATAAAACACCAATGTTCATAAAATAAAAGTAAACATACCATTTTAAAAAGACAGCAAGATAAAGATAAACATGTAATTCTAACCATAAGGACTTACATAGTATACAAAGTTCTGAGTTCAAATCTCCAGTACCAGCACAGTATATATTGGTGGATGTGGTTTTGCATGTCTACAGTTCCAGAAATCACTTGGGAAGTTGAAGCAAAATGGTCAGAAGCTTAAGGTCATTCTGATAATGCATAGAAAATGTGAAGCAATTTTGGGCTATATGCAATATGTTTTAAAACATAAAATAAAACAAGAGTGGGAGTGAATTAAAGAAAGTCATACAGTAGTTCTTAACCCTATTTTGTATATTGTGCATATCCATCTTATAGTTACATACTTCTTTACTTATCATTAGAAGACTTATGGAATTAAAATCAATTACTCCTTTTAAAAAGTATTTCTATATAAATTAATGATAAATGTATTTTCAGATATATATTTGATTATTTTTAGGTAACATTCTTACATTTTTATATACTATATAAGCATGCTTACAGTTGCATAAAGTTCCTTATGATTTTTTCAAATGGAACATTATTTACTATTCTGCTTGCTGTTAGACGTTTTTCTGTGCAAATGGGTAGTTTTCATGTTCAGCTTCAATGGATTCATTCTGATGCCTCAAAATAAATCAAATTATACAGCAAGCAGGGATATCACTTAGGCCTGTGTAAATAAAAATATAAAAATTAAATATAACCTGTCATTTGCCTTGTGACTATTCAGAGTAAAACCATTCATGTTGTTCCAAATAAAATGCTTGAGAATCAGAACTCTTTGCTGAGCAGTGGGTAACTAAGAATGAACAGTTTAACAGGGAGAGAAAAGATCCTTTGAAGACCTGTTCAGTCCCATTTCCCAAGATTCCTCTTTCCTTTCCCATGTTCCAGATCCACTAAGAATGACTACAGGACTTTCTTTCATCAGTCTGTGAGCCACTGAGAGGGACTTCAAAGTGGATTGTTACAACAGTGCTCAGTGGTCTGTAAATATATACAGAATAATATGGAAGCTGCTCAGTGTGAGGTTCAAAGCAGCTTTCAAGCAGTGAAGGTCAAACGCAGAACATCTCAAAGCAGTTTTGTTCCGTGTTTTTCCCTAGCACCATCGTTTCTCAAGGAGTCGATTTTGAGTAATTTAGATTTTTCCTTCTGGAACTTTATCCTCATCTCCCCTCAACTTCTAACTGGCCACTGCAGAACCTAGTAATCCCTTTTTTTTTTTTTATCACACTCAGGAGTTCTTCAGTAATATATTGAGAAGTTGAAGAGATACCTGGTCCATTAAGAGCACTTATTGCTCTTCTAGAGGATCTGGGTTGATTCTGAGCATGCACATGGTGACTAACCACCATCATAACTTCAATTGCCAGGGATCTTATATCCTCTTTTGAATTACATGGTACTATGTATGCATGGGATGTACATACATACATGTAGGCAATGTACTCATACATATAAAATGAAAAATTTTAATTATGATGATGATGGCATAATAATGGAGTGTCCAGCTTTCAGTGTTCCTCCATATGAGTTTATAGAACAGAAACCAACATTCAAAAATAGAGGAAGTACATTTTTAGACAGTTAAATCTATTACACAAAGGTCATAGTGAATAAATGATTTTTAAGTGAAATAAAAAGAGAAGGAAGAGAAAGGAGAAAACAGAGAAAAAATAATGCCTACTAAGATTAATGTGACTGATAAAATATGTATTTATTAAATGTAATACAATATATTTATCTGTGTTCATTTCTTCACTCCCTCTTTGTTCTTCCCTTCTTGCTTTCTTTTTTGCACTTGCTTATTCTTATCAAACCATAGTCTCTTCCTCTACCTTGCTACCAGCAGACTACTGCATACACCATACGAGCTTACAAGCTGTAAGCTAACATCTCAAAGCTAGCCCTTTCAAATCAGTCTAATTCCAAACCATAAGGGAACATAAAACTATACATGGAAATCCATTATAATGTCAATTTTGAACAAACCTCATCATAGCCATAACTGAAACACCTTTTTAAAAGCAAGATAATATTAAAACACTATAATAATAAGTTATCATGAAAAAATTAGCAAGAAAGATTATTGTATCATTGGCCATAATAAGATGTCAAAATGACATTTGGTCATAATATAAATAATATTTTTATCAGTCAAGTTTAGTTATCAGCAAACCATGAAAACCATGAAAGTTGCTATATTTGAAAATGTGCTAACAAGGGCTATATTGTCTCATGATAAAAAAAGTATTATGTATACACAATTGTCTGTTATAAGTGATCTTCCTTGCCATTTGGAGTCCATGACCCAGCAGTGTAGCAGGGGCGTTAACAACAGAAAGATAGACAGATATGTAGAGGTATGGAAGGTGAGTGAGGAAAATAAGGTCAGTGAGAGGGAAAAAACTTGGAAAGATTAGAAGGAGGAAGGATGAAATATATATAAAACAAAATAAATTTTTAAAATAATGAATTCAAACAAAAACCCAGAATAATTTGTGTTATTCATTCATAGTAAAAGTGCAGAGGGTTTTACATATGGACAAGAATATTAATATGCCAGCAGTAAAATGCTACACTAAAAACTAAGCTTAAGGATTTTTGATCACAGGCACTGTACAACTGCCCAGACCATCATCCATACAGTCAGCAGTGTATACTGAAAATGTATTTATTCACAGTCCCATACATGTTCACAAGTTATACTTAAAAAACTACCCTTGTATATCTCATTCTCTATTGTAGTCCACAGTGGGAGAGAAAGCAATAGTTCTAGTGGAACACTCTCTGAGAGTTAATAGCTAGCCACCACATAGAAGAGCCAGAGAAAATGTTCATAATCACTATAAATGAAATTCTTAATAAAACTGCTAATATAAATTATGAACATATTTTGTGTGTACATGTAGTAAAATAAATTCTTCCTGGAAAACTATCGTATCATGAAATTTTTTACTGCAGAATAATATAAAATATCAGTACACAATTAAAATGTTATTTTATACATGTTTTATACATAAATACTTTAATACTTTCATTTATTTTACTTTTCTTATCTGAGACATATGTGATTGATATTAAACTTAAAAGCAATCATAATAAAGAATGCTTGAATGCATAACAATCTTTGTGTATATATTTATATATATTCAGAAATACATTGATATAAATTAATAATTCCATGATTAATTTGGTAGGTAATTTTTGTATTGTATGTTTGCCTGGGTATATATACATGCACCAAGTTTGAACCTGGTGCCCATGGCAACCAAAAGAGGGTGTTGGACTTCAAGAAACTACAGATATGTATACTTATAAAAGAATCAGCTTGTGTCCATTGAACAAAACATGGCAAGTAATTTTGACTTCGAAGCCATCCCTCCATCCTTACATAAATTAAAAAACCATAATCAAGATATTCATGTCATCAGAAGCTACATTTGAATGTAAGATATATATATATATATGTATATAAGATATACATATATATATATGACTCCCTGTATGTGTGTGTGTTATACTTTTTCTGTGAGTCCAGATTCTAATTTTTCAGTTACATTTTGTATTCCATTTTCTGTTATTCAACTCTTGTTCCATATATATATATATATATATATATATATATATATATATATATGAGTATGGTTTTGCAGTCTTATTTTTATTGATAAATCAACTCTGTCTATTGGATAAGAATACATTTGCTGGAAAGTTTCCTAAAATTAGTTTAATTAATTTAAAAATATTCAAGGTGGAACCATATTTCATAAGAATAATTTTATATTTTTATTGGCAGGAGGAGACAGTGCTTTATAATGAATTTAAATAGCTTAATGACAAAAGTGATACCTCAATGTTGTACGTAGTGGAAAAGATTATCCTGTGTTGTCATAAAAATCAGAAATAAGTATTAAGTTCCTTATATAGAAATAATTATAGGCCGCTTCTGGGACCAGGTGCTGTCTGCAGAGTCCCAACGCATCTGTAGCAGGGGCAGATAACTCTGCCTGTCACCATACCCACAGCTCCTGCTGAGGGAATTTGCACGGCTACCCACCTCGACTCCAACTGAGTGAACAGATAACTACAGGGGTCCCTGAAGGACAGACTCAGACCCCGCCCAGAGGTGAAGAGGGGTCACCAGGCCCAAGCGCCTATATCCCAGCCAGGGAAGGAGAGTTGACATCCCATTGGTTTTGGTTCCACTTCTGGGACCAGGTGCTGTCTGCAGAGTCCCAGAACACCTCTAGCAGGGGCAGATAAACTCTGCCTGTTACCATACCCACAACTACTGCTAAGGGAATTTGCACGGCTACGCATCCTGACTCCAACTGAGTGAACAGACAACTACAGGAGTCCCAGAAGGACAGACTCAGACCCTGCTCAGAGCTGCTACTGAGGGAAGTTGCACAGCTACCCACCTCAACCTCGAACTGAGTAAATAGATAACTTCTGGGGTCTCTGAAGGGTAGATTCAGACCCTGCCCAGAGAGGTGACAGGAGGCACACAAGCCCAAGTGCCACATCTGACCAGGAGACATCTAATCGTGAACCACTGAAGCCATGGGCAAACGTCAGTGCAAAAATTTACATAATAATACAAAGAACAACATGGTAACTCCAGAAGAAAGTGGCCATCTTACAAATACAAGACCTGAACTGAGCAATGAAGAGGAAACAGAAGGAAGCAACACCAAAAATTCCTTTTTGATGATCATCGAAGCTCTCAAAGAAGATATGAAAAATAGCCTTAAAGAAATAGAAGAAAATACAAACAAAAAATTGGAAGAGATGAGCAAATGTATGAAAGAAACATGCCAGGAACTAAAAGCTGAAATGGAAGCAATAAAAAAGGCACAAAATGAGGCAAAGATGGAAATAGAAAATCTGAAGAAAAAAGCTGGAACCACAGATACAAGCATAACAAACAGAGTTCAAGAGATGGAAGATGGAATCTCTCAAGTGGAAGACTCAGTAGCTCAAATAGATATATGTCAAAGAAAATAGTAAAACTAAAAAAGCCATGACTCAAAATGTTCAGGAAATCTGGGACACCATGAAAAGACTTAACTTGAGCATAATAGGAATAGAAGAAGGAGAAGGATACCAGCTCAAAGGCACAGATAATGTTTTCAATAATATCATAGAAGAAAACTTCTCTAATTTAAGAAGAAAAAGCCTATAAAGATACAAGAAGCTTACAGAACACCAAATAGATATGATCCCAAAATAAGTCAGCGTGTCACATTATAATCAAGCCACAAAATACACAGAACAAAGAAAAAATTTTAAGAGCTGCAAAAGAAAAGGACCAACTCACACATAAAGGCAGACCCATCAGAATAATGCCTGACTACTCACTGGAAACGAGGAAAGCTAGAAGGGCTTGGTCAGAAGTTATACAGATGCTAAAACAGCATGGCTGCCAAACTAGAATACTGTACCCTGCAAAATTATCAATCACCATAGATGGAGTAAACAAGGTATTTTAGGACAAAGTCAGACTGAAAGAATATCTATCTACCAATCCAGCACTACAGAGAGTATTAGAGGGAAAACTCCAAACTAAGGACCACAGATACACCCATGAAATCACAAACAATCAATAAGTCCACATAAGAATACCCTAGAGAAAGGAAATACAAACAAGTTACCACCAAAAATGGCAGGAAATATGAATCAATGGTCACTAATTTACCTTAATATCAATGGTCTTAACTCTCCTATAAAACGTCCACTCTAACAAGATGGATACAACAACAGAAGCCATCCTTCTGTTGCCTATAAGAAACATACCTCAACCACAAGGACAGACACGGGCTTAGAATAAAGGGTTGGGAAAAGATTTTCCAGTCAAACAGACCTAAGAAACAAGCAGGGGTTGCAATCCTAATATCTAACAAAGTAGACTTTAAGCTAAAAGCAATTAAAAGGAACCAAGATGGTCACTACTTATTCATCACAGGAAAAATTGGTCAAGAGGAGATTTCAATCTTAAATATTTATGCCCCTAATATAAGGGCACCTACTTATGTAAAAGAAACACTGCAAAAGCTCGAATCCCACATCAGTTCTTACACCCTAATAGTGGGAGACTTCTATACCCCACTTTCAACCCTGGATAGATCAACCAGACAGAGCCTCAACAGAGAAATAAGGAGTCTGAAAAGGCAAAGGAATATACGTATTTCTCAGCTCCTCGTGGAACTTTCTCCAAAATTGACCACATAATTGATCATAAAGCAAATATCAACAGATACAAAATAATGGAAATAATCCCTTGTAGCATATCGGATCACCAGGGCCTAAAGTTATAGTTCAATAACATCAAAACACAAAGAAAGCCTACCAACTCATGGAAACTAAACATCACGCTGCTGAACCATTTCTGGGTCAAGGAAGAAATTAAGGAAGAAATCAAAGTCTTCCTATAATTCAATGAAAATGAATCTACAACGTATCCAAACTTGTGGGACACAATGAAAGCAGTCTTAAGAGGAAAATTCATAGTGCTAGATGCCTATATGAAAAACCTAGAGAAATCCCACACTAGAGACCTAACAGCGCAGCTGAAAGCCTTAGAACAATTAGAAGCGAACTCACCTAGGAGGAGTAGACGGCAGGAAATAATCAAACTTAGAGCTGAAATCAATACAATTGAAACAAAAAGAACAATACAAAGAATCAATGAATCTTAGAGGTGGTTCTTTAAGAAAGTTAACAAGATAGATAAGCCCTTAGCCAAACTAATCAAAAAACAGAGAGTGTTCAAATCAACAAAATCAGAAATGAAAAGGGGGATATAACAACAGACCCCCAGGAAATACAGAGAATTATCAGATCACATTTTGAAAATCTGTATTCCACAAAAATGGAAAACCTAGAAGAAATGGACAGCTTTCTGGACAGGTACCATCTACCAAAATTAAATGAAGATCAGATTAATTACCTAAACAGGCCTATAACCCTTAAGGAAATTGAAGCTGTCATTAAAAACATCCCCAAAATAAAAGCCCCGGTCCAGATGGTTTCAGCGCCGAATTTTACCAGACATTCAAAGAAGAATTAATACCCTTATTCCTCAAACTATTTCACACAGTAGAAACTGAAGGAATATTGCCAAATTCCTTTTATGAGGCCACAATCACCCTAATACCCAAGCCACTCAAAGACACAAGGAAGGAGAACTACAGACCAATTTCCCTCTTGAATATAGATATGAAAATTCTCAACAAAATTTTGGCAAACCATATACAACAATGTATAGTAGACATCATCAACCACCACCAAGTAAGCTTCATCCCAGAAATGCAGGGCTGGTTTAACATACGAAAAACTGTAAATGTTATCCATCATATAAACAAACTAATGGAACAAAACCACATGATCATATCCTTAGATGCAGAAAAAGCCTTTGACAAAATCTAACACTCCTTTATGATTAAAGCTCTGGAGAGATCAGGAATACAGGGAGAATACCTAATACAATAAAGGTGATTTATAAGAAGCCGACAGTCAGTATCAAACTTAATGGAGAAAAACTCAAAGCAATCCCACTAAAGTCATGAACTAGACAAGGATGTCCTCTCTCCCCTTATCTATTCAATATAGTTCTCGAAGTTTTAGCTAAAGCAATAAAGGAAGGAAAAGAGATTAAGGGCATACAAATTGGAAAAGAAGAAGTGAAGCTATCTCTATTTGCAGATGATATGACTGTATACATAAGTGACCCACAAAATTTTTCCAAGGAACTGCTACAGCTGATGAACACCTTCAGCAATGTAGCAGGATACAAGATAAACTCAAATAAATCAGTAGCCCTTCTATACACTAGAGATAGAAGAGCTAAAAAAGAAATAAGGGAAACATTACCCTTCATAATAGCTGCAAACAGTATTAAATACCTTGGAGTAACTATAACCAAAGAAGTAACAGACCTATTTGACAAAAATTTTAAATCACCAAAGAAAGAAATTGAAGAGGATATCAGAAAATGGAAAGCTCTCCCATGTTCCTGGATTGGTAGGATCAACATAGTAAAAATGACAATTCTACCAAAGGCAATCTACAGATTCAATGCACTGCCCATCAAAATCCCAACACAATATTTTTTGGACCTTGAAAGAACAATACTGAATTTCATTTGGAATAACAGGAAAGCCAGGATTGCTAAAACAATATTACTCAAAAAAAGAACCTCAGGAGGTATCACCATCCCTGACTTCAAGCTATACTATAGAGCTACAGTAATAAAAACAGCCTGGTACTGGCATAAAAACAGACTTGTGGACCAATGGAATAGAACTGAGGATACAGATATTAACCCAAAAACCTATGAACACCTGATGTTTGACAAAGAGGCCCACAATATCCAATGGAAAAAAAGATAGTATTTTTAACTAATTGTGTTGGCATAGCTGGATGGAAGTGGGCAGAAAAATGTAAATAGATCTGAGCCTGTCACCCTGCACAAAACTCAAATCCAAGTGGATCAAAGACCTCACCTTAAACACAACCACTTTGAACTTGGTAGAAAAGAAAGTGGAAAATACACTTTTACAAATTGGCACAGGCGACCTCTTCCTAAATATAACAGCCACTAAGACCAACAATCAATAAGTGGGATCTCCTGAAGCTAGGAAGCTTCTGCAAAGCCAAGGACACTGTCAACAGGACAAAACGCCAGCCTACAGAATGGGAAAAGATCTTCACCAACCCTACAAGTGATAGAGGACTGATGTCTAAGGTATATAAAGAGCTCAAGAATTTAGAGCCCAAAACCTTGAATAACCTTATCAAAAAATGAGGTACAGATCTAAGAAGGGAATTCTCAGCAGAAGAACTACGAATGGCTGAAAGGCACCTGAAAAAGTGCTCTTCATCTTTAGCCATCAGAGAAATGCAAATCAAAACAACTTTAAGATACCACCTGACACCTGTTAGATTGGCTAAGATAAAAGTCACAGATGACAGCCTATGTTGGAGAGGATGCGGAGCAAGGGGAACACTCCTCCATTGTTGGTGGGAGTGTAAGCTTGTTCAGCCACTTTGGAATGCAATATGGCTGTTTCTCAGAAAATTGAGAATCTATCTCCCCAAAGACCCAGCAATAATACCACTTCTGGGTGTATACCCTAAAGAGGCACATTCACACTCCAAAGATATTAGCTCAACTATGTTCATAGCAGCATTATTTGTAATAGCAAGAACCTGGAAACAACCTAGATGTCCCTCAACTGAAGAATGGATTAACAAACTGTGGTACATCTACACAATGGAATACTACTCAGCAGTAAGAAAAAATGATATTCTAAAATTCACAGGGAAATGGATGGATTTCGAGAATATCCTCCTGAGCGAAGTATCACAATCTCAGAAAGATAAGCAGGAGATGTACTCACTCATTAGTGGTCTCTAAACAAACACAAAAGAAAAAAGGCAAGCATGCCCAAGCGGCAAACCACAACCACTGATCAGTTTGGGATCAGAAACACTCTGGACTGACCCTTCAGACCCCACTCCAACTATAGGAACACCTTACTCACTCTTGAGGGAGGGGGGACAAAACTGGATTTGGCCAGGAGTGGAGACTGATCCAAGCATTATTGGGTCAGTGGGACCATAGCACTGTCTGCTCCCTGCCCAGGGAGGGGATGGGGAGTTGCAGAGAAGTAAAATGAGCTGATGTGGCGGGAGGGGGAAGGGACCTTGAATGGGGGATATACAGGGATGGAAAAAAAATTCAGAGGGAAAGCTGAACACAAAGTAAATGTATGTGTAGCAATCTTATTTGCATTATCACCCTTGATAAGTCATGCTTTTGATTTTTATCTTCTTTATAGTTATTTTAACTTTTCAGCATTTTAAATTCATTTTACTGTTTTTTGATAAATACAAAATAAATAATGAAAAAATAGTTATAGATAATGATAGAGTATATCTATTATATATTATTGTATCATTGGCCAATGATGAGTTCTCAGATGTGTTTCATAAGTACTGTTTTACATTTTCCTTTTGTTGAATGATAAAATTGCAAGTCATTAAAGAATATAATAATGCTAATTGACATACTACTAGTTTTAAAGTTCTAAAAAAGTATACTTCCAAGATTTTCCAAGTAAAGATTGAATTATATTGCCCTTTAAAATACTTTGGCTTAATATATAAAAGATTAACGCAGGACCTTGTGTAATGCCACCAAATCTCATCTGTCTCGTATTGTTACATATATTACATTATTTGTTGGACCATATGTCAAAGTGCCAGTGAATGTATTTGACTCTACGACATACTTTTCCCGATTTAGCTCAACTACTCTATGGGATAAAAATTAATTAACACTCACAGGAATTAAAATATGCCATATAATTCTAATTTTGACTAGGTAATATTTAGCATTAGCTCATTTCCCTTTTCTGACAGAATAGCTAAGTTAAAATAAAATACCAGTTGAAGAGACTGTTTTCTTAACTGAAAATGTTTGCTAAACAAAGATCTCTGATAAAAACTTTGTTGTTGCCTTTAACATATGGTTCCATAACTAGATAGATGAACTAATAAAAAAATAAGAAAGCTGTCTTATATTCTTATCATGTTTAATATATTTGATAGATTCCAGAAAACTATTTCATGGAATAAAGCATTCAACTCCTGAGCTTGGTCTTGTGCATAAGCATACAACCTTTGCTATTAGGAAGATAGTACAATGGATTACAGGTCATGTCCTGCCCAGGCTACACAGAGTTGAAAGGCAAGTTGAAGAAGTTAATGAGATAATGTCTCAAAACTTAAAAAATAACAGTCAGGGGGAAAAGGGCAGCAGACTCACATGAGTGAGGATCTATGTTCTATTCACTCACTGTAGTTTTAATTTGATAGCCTTAACTCACTATTAGGAAACTATTTTGTTGACTTAGCAATTTCATGTGTACTAAAATAATGAATATTTTTGAGCTCTTTGGTTAGTATGGACTTTTGGAAATCTTAGTGTTACTAATGCAAATTAATTTTGAGTAGTAATTTAAATCTCCTATTAGATTCAATCAAAGTTCATTATTTGTGGTACATGTTGGAAACATTTTTTTTAATTATGAATAAAGTCATATTTTTTATCCATGTATCCCCTTGTTCAAACTCTCTTCCTCCTCCTGTCCCTCCCAGTCACTCTCTCTTCTCCCTATCACTTTATCTCCTTCCCAACAAGGGCAGGAGGTCTCAATGGGCAGATCTACATTTCTTTCTCCAACAACAAGACTGAGTCAGGTGTTCCTCTGGAGGAAATACGCTCCAACGTGTTTCAGATCCCAAGCTGTTCAGTGATTGAGGTATGCAGATTGGACATGCTTTGCTTTTTGCTTTTTTGTTTAAAGTTCACAAATGAGTGAATACATTTCCTGCTTATCTCTCTGGGTTTGTGTTACCTCGCTCAGAAAGATGTTCTCCAAATCCATCCATTTCCCTGCAAAATTTAAGATATCATTTTTCTTTTTTTTTGATTTTTTTCTTTATTTATTTTCTATTAATCAAGAAAAACAGTAAAATGAATTTAAAATGCTGAAAAGTTAACAATAACTAAAAAGAAGATAAAAATCATAAGCATGACTTATCAAGGATGATAATGCAAATAAGATTGCTACACATATATTTACTTTGTGTTCAGCTTTCCCTCTGAACTTTTTTTCCATCCCTGTATATCCTTATTCAAGGTCCCTTCTCCCTCCCACCACATCAGCTCATTTTTTTCTTCTCTCCAACTGCCCATCCCCTCACTGGGCAGGGAGCAGACAGTCCTATATCCCACTGACTCAATAATGCTTGGATCAGTCTCCACTCCTGGCAAATCCAATTTTGTCCCCCCTCCCTCAAGAGTGAGTCAGGTGTTCCTATAGTTGGAGTAGGATCCGAAGGGTCAGTCCAGGGTGTTTCTGATCCCAAGCTGTTCAGTGGTTTTGGTTTGATGTTTGGGCATGCGTGGCTTTTTTTCTTTTGTGTTTGTTTAGAGACCACTAATGAGTGAGTACATCCCG
>PVIH01001199.1:179523-240826 GCA_004025045.1 Sigmodon hispidus
ATTTTTTCTTACTGCTGAGTAGTATTCCATTGTGTAGATGTACCACAGTTTGTTAATCCATTCTTCAGTTGAGGGACATCTAGGTTGTTTCCAGGTTCTTGCTATTACAAATAATGCTGCTATGAACATAGTTGAGTTAATACCTTTGGAGTGTGAATGTGCCTCTTTAGGGTATACACCCAGAAGTGGTATTGCTGGGACCTTGGGGAGATTGATTCTCAATTTTCTGAGAAACCGCCATATTGCATTCCAAAGTGGCTGAACAAGCTTACACTCCCACCAACAATGGAGGAGTGTTCCCCTTGCTCCCCATCCTCTCCAACATAGGCTGTCATCTGTGTCTTTTATCTTAGCCAATCTAACAGGTGTCAGGTGGTATCTTAAAGTTGTTTTGATTTGCATTTCTCTGATGGCTAAAGATGAAGAGCACTTTTTTAGGTGCCTTTCAGCCATTCGTAGTTCCTCTGCTGAGAATTCCCTTTTTAGATCTGTACCCCATTTTTTGATAAGGTTATTCAAGGTTTTGGGCTCTAGATTCTTGAGCTCTTTATATATCTTAAAGATTAGTCCTCTATCACTTGTAGGGTTGGTGAAAATCTTTTCCCATTCTGTAGGCTGTGATTTTGTCCTATTGACAGTGTCCTTGGCTTTGCAGAAGCTTCCTAGCTTCAGGAGATCCCACTTATTGATTGTTGGTCTTAGTGTCTGTGCCACTGGTGTTATATTTAGAAAGTGGTGGTCTGTGCCAATTCATAAAAGTGTATTTCCCACTTTTTTTTCTATCAAGTTCAAAGTGGCTGGGTTTAAGTTGAGGTCTTTGATCCACTTGGATTTGAGTTTTGTGCATGGTGACAGGCTCGAATCTATTTGCATTTTTCTACACACTTCCATCCAGCTATGCCAACACCATTTGTTAAATATACTATCTTCTTTTCCATTGGATATTTTGGGCCTCTTTGTCAAAGATCAGGTGTTCATAAGTTTTTGAGTTAATGTCTGGATCCTCAATTCTATTCCATTGGTCCACAAGTCTGTTTTTATGCCAGTACCAGGCTGTTTTTATTACTGTAGCTCTATAGTATAGCTTGAAGTCAGGGATGGTGATACCTCCTGAGGTTCTTTTGTTGAGTAAAATTGTTTTGGCTATCCTGGCTTTCCTGCTATTTCAAATGAAATTGAGTATTGTTCTTTCAAGGTCCAAAAAATATTGTGTTGGGATTTTGATGGGCAGTGCATGGAATCTGTAGATTGCATTGGTAGAACTGCCATTTTTACAATGTTGATCCTATGAATTCAGGAACATAGGGGAGCTTTCCATTTTCTGATATCCTCTTCAATTTTTTTCTTCAGTTATTTAAAATTTTTGTCAAATTGATTTGTTACTTCTTTGGTTAAAGTTACTCCAAGGTATTTAATACTGTTTGCAGCTATTATGAAGGGTACTCTTTCCCTTATTTCTTTTTCAGCTCTTCTATCTCTAGTGTATAGAAGGGCTACTGATTTCTTTGAGTTTATCTTGTATCCTGCTACATTGCTGAAGGTGTTCATCAGCTGTAGCAGTTCCTTGGAAAAAATTTGTGGGTCACTTATGTATACAGTCATATCATCTGCAAATAGAGATAGCTTCACTTCTTCTTTTCCAATTTGTATCCCCTTCATCTCTTTTCGTTCCCTTATTGCTATAGCTAAAACTTCGAGAACTATATTGAATAGTTAAGGGGAGAGAGGACATCCTTGTCTAGTTCATGACTTTAGTGGGATTGCTTTGAATTTTTCTCCATTAAGTTTGATACTGGCTGTCGCTTCTTTTAAATTGCCTTTATTATATTTTGGTATTCTCCCTGTATTCCTGATCTCTCCAGAGCTTTAATCATAAAGGATTGTTGGATTTTGTCAAAGGCTATTTCCGTATCTAAGGATATGATCATGTGGTTTTGTTCCATTAGTTTGTTTATATGATTGATAACATTTACAGTTTTTCGTATGTTAAACCAGCCCTGCATTTCTGGGATGAAGCTTACTTGGTGGTGATTGATGATGTCTATTATACATTGTTGTATATGGTTTGCCAAAATTTTGTTGAGAACTTTCGCATCAATATTCATGAGGGATATTGGTCTGTAATTCTCCTTCTTTGTTGTGTCTTTGAGTGGCTTGGGTATTAGGGTGATTGTGGCTTCATAAAAGGAATTTGGCAATATCCCTTCAGTTTCTACTGTACGAAATACTTTGTGGAGTAATGGTTGTAATTCTTCTTTGAATGTCTGGTAGAATTCGGCACTGAAACCATCTGGACCAGGGCTTTCATTTTTGGGGAGGTTTTTAATGACAGCTTCAATTTCCTTAAGGGTTATAGGCCTGTTTAGGTAATTAATCTGATCTTCATTTAATTTTGGTAGATGGTACCTGTCCAGAAAGCTGTCCATTTCTTCTAGGTTTTCCATTTTTGTGGAATACAGATTTTCAAAATGTGATCTGATAATTCTCTGTATTTCCTGGGGGTCTGTTGTTATGTCCCCCTTTTCATTTCTGATTTTGTTGATTTGAACACTCTCTGTTTTTTGATTAGTTTGGCTAAGGGCTTATCTATCTTGTTAACTTTCTTAAAGAACCACCTCTAAGATTCATTGATTCTTTGTATTGTTCTTTTTGTTTCAATTGTATTGATTTCAGCTCTAAGTTTGATTATTTCCTGCCGTCTACTCCTTCTAGGTGAGTTCGCTTCTAATTGTTCTAAGGCTTTCAGCTGCACTGTTAGGTCTCTAGTGTGGGATTTCTCTAGGTTTTTCATATAGGCATCTAGCACTATGAATTTTCCTCTTAAGACTGCTTTCATTGTGTCCCACAAGTTTGGATACGTTGTAGATTCATTTTCATTGAATTATAGGAAGACTTTGATTTCTTTCTTAATTTCTTCCTTGACCCAAAGATGGTGCAGCTGAGTCATGTTTAGTTTCCATGAGTTGGTAGGCTTTCTTTTGGGTTTTGATGTTGTTGACCTCTAACTTTAGGCCCTGGTGGTCCGATATGTTACAAGGGATTATTTCCATTTTTTGTATCTATTGATATTTGCTTTATGACCAATTATGTGGTCAATTTTGAAGAAAGTTCCATGAGGAGCTGAGAAATATGTATATTCCTTTGCCTTTTGGTGGAAGCTTCTGTAGATATCTACTAAATCCATTTGCATCATAACCTCTTTTAGACTCCTTATTTCTCTGTTGAGACTCTGTCTGGTTGATTTATCCAGGGTTGAATGTAGATTATTGAAGTCTCCCACTATTAGGGTGTAAGAATTGATGTGGGATTCGAGCTTTTGCAGTGTTTCTTTTACATAAGTAGGTGCCCTTATATTAGGGGCATAAATATTTAAGATTGAAATCTCCTCTTGACCAATTTTTCCTGTGATGAATAAGTAGTGACCATCTTGGTCCCTTTTAATTGCTTTTAGCTTAAAGTCTACTTTGTTAGATATTAGGATTGCAACCCCTGCTTGTTTCTTAGGACTGTTTGACTGAAAAATCTTTTCCCAACCCATTATTCTAAGCCTGTGTCTGTCTTTGCAGTTGAGGTGTGCTTCTTGTAGGCAACAGAAGGATGGCTTCTGTTTTATAGGAGAGTTGAGACCATTGATATTAATGAAAATTAGTGACCTTTGATTCATATTTCCTGCCATTTTTGGTGGTAACTTGTTTGTATTTCCTTTCTCTAAGGTATTCTTATGTGGACTTATTGATTGTTTGTGATTTCATGAGTGTATCTGTGGTCCTTAGGTTGGAGTTTTCCCTCTAATACTCTCTGTAGTGCTGAATTGGTAGATAGATATTCTTTCAGTCTGACTTTGTCCTAAAATACCATATTTACTCCATCTATGGTGATTGATAATTTTGCAGGGTATAGTATTCTAGTTTGGCAGCCATGCTCTTTTAGCATCTGTATAACTTCTGACCAAGCCCTTCTAGCTTTCATCATTTCCATTGAGTAGTCAGGCGTTATTCTGATGGGTCTGCCTTTTTATGTGAGTTGGCCCTTTTCTTTTGCAGCTCTTAAAATTTTTTCTTTGTTTTATATGTTTTGTGGCTTGATTATAATATGGCGCGCTGACTTTTTTTGGGATCATATCTATTTGGTGTTCTGTAAGCTTCTTGTATCTTTATAGGCATTTCTTTCTTAAATTAGAGAAGTTTTCTTCTATGATATTATTGAAAACATTATCTGTGCCTTTGAGCTGGTATCCTTCTCCTTTTTCTGTTCCTATTATTCTCAAGTTAGGTCTTTTCATGGTGTCCCAGATTTCCTGAACATTTTGAGTTATGGCTTTTTTATTTTTACTATTTTCTTTGACTGATATATCTATTTGAGCTCCTGCGTCTTCCACTTGAGAGATTCCATCTTCCATCTCTTGAACTCTGTTTGTTATGCTTGTATCTGTGGTTCTAGCTTTTTTCTTTAGATTTTCTATTTCCATCTTTGCTTCATTTTGTGCCTTTTTTATTGCTTCCATTTCAGCTTTTAGTTCCTGGCATGTTTCTTTCATAGATTTGTTCATCTCTTCCAATTTTTTGTTTGTATTTTCTTCTATTTCTTTAAGGCTATTTTTCATATCTTCTTTGAGAGCTTCGATGATCATTAAAAAGGAATTTTTGGTGTTGCTTCCTTCTGTTTCCTCTTCATTGCTCATTTCAGGTCTTGTATTTGTAAGATCGCCACTCTCTTCTGGAGTTACCATGTTGTTTTTTGTATTATTATGTAAATTTTTGCACTGACGTTTGCCCATGGCTTCAGTGGTTCACGATTAAATGGCTCCTGGTCAGTTGTGGCACTCAGGCTTGTGTGCCTCCTGTCACCTCTCTGCGTTGGGTCTGATTCTGCCCTTCAGAAACCCCAGAAGTTATCTATTCACTCAGTTGGAGGTCTAGGTGGGTAGCTGTGCAAATTCCCTCAGCAGCAGCTGTGGGTATGGTGAGAGGCAGCCTTTATCTGCCCCTGCTACTGAGTTCGCTGGGACTCTGCAGACAGCACCCGGTCCCCAGGATATCATTTTTCTTACTGCTGAGTAGTTCTCTATTGTGTAGATGTACCACAGTTTTTTAATCCACTCTTCAGTTGAGGGGCATCTAGGTTGTTTCCAGGTCCTTGCTATTATGAATAATACTGCTATGAACAAAGTTGAACTAATGCCTTTGGAGTGCAAATATGAATCTTTAGGGTATATGCCCAGTAGTGGTATTGCTGGACATTTTATAAAAATAGTTATACACTATAACCCTCATTCTGCCACAAACTGTTTTATAGCTGAAATGGATTTCTTTTGTCTTAGTTACTATTCTATCGCTGTGATGAAATACCTTGTCTGAGGCAGTTTATAAAATAAAGCATTTAATTTGGGGTTTTCTTACACTTTCAGGGGGTAAAAACAATTTGGTTATGGTGGGGAGTTCTATGGTAAGAACTGTAGACAAGAGCTCACAACCAATCTGCAATTTTCAGACATAGAGAAAGAGAGCAGACTTGGCCTGGAGTAGGCTTTTAAACCTCAAAGCCTATTGCAGTCACACATTTCCAATAAGGCAATACTTCCTAATACTTTCCAAATAGTTCCACTAACTGGAGACCAAATATTCATCTTGAGCCTATTGAAGTCATTCTCACACAAACTGCCATAGCAATAGCTAAGTTTAAGGCAAGGGTTCTCAATCTGGGGGTTGTGATATATTTGGGGCTTGAACAACCCTTTCGCAGAGGTTGCATATAAAATACACTGCATATCAGATATTTACATACACTTTATAACAGTAGCAAAATTACAGTTATAATATAGCAACAAAAATAAATTTTTACTTTGAAGTAATCACTACATGAGGACTGTATAAATGGTGAGAACCACTAGCTGAAGGCTTTTTAAACTATAAAATAAGATTTATGTTAGCAAAATGCAAAGTTGAGCAAAATTATTTTATTAAAATATTGAAGAACAATGGTAACAGTAAAAACTTTTTAAAAATCATATCGAATTTAATTATATAAGCTCTTTAAAATACACACACACACACACACACACACACACACACACACACACACGCAGTGTTAGTATTTTGCATGTGGAAGGATGGAACACACTGCCAAGCTACCAGGAGGCCATGTTGAGTTTATAGGGGAAATGGGTGGGGGAGGAAAAGAGAAAAGAGAATAAAGAGAGAGAAGGGGAGAAATGTAGGTGAGAGAGAGAGAAAGAGGTCCCTGTCATGCGTTGAGTCTTTTTAAAGGGTGACCATGTAGACACATCCCAAGCTTGGTGTGGCATGCCTCTGTCAGAGTGTGCTCAGATTCCCAGGAGGCAAGCTAGAGGATGTTTACACACTAATACATAGAGTCACTGTATAATAGGGGATCAAGTGATCAAGAACCTAAAATGAGATAGACTAAGGGTCTAGGGTACTGCCTACTATCATTATTCCCTAAAAGCATCAAAATGACTCCCAGTGACATATTGCTAGACCCATAAATCAGTGCCTCACTCATCCCTCATAGAGAAGTTTATTCTTGCAGTAGGTGGAAATTAACACAAAGATGCACAACTAGACAATTTGCAGAGAGCAGAAGACTTTGGAGCACTCCGTTCTCAATAGGATGTATGCCTCAGGGCCTATTTTCTGAAAATGTAAGGAGCTAAATGTCAGAGGAGAAACAATTGTAAGAGCTAGATGTAAAGGATGACTCCAAGAAAAGAGTGTCTTCCAGAAACAGGAATTATCAAGTCAAAGAGACTGTGACAACCTATAAAAGACCACACAGGTTCAAGCCATACAGTGTTCCAGATCCTCATGAGGGAAGAAGTGGACATGGGATCTTATACCTAACCTGTCATTTGAAGTTGATATCATTAGGCAGAATGCAAATTATTTTCCTACAATGGAGTATCAGGTGGTGTATATCGAGCACACTTAAGGACATAACCCATGCTGAGAATATCCAGTGTAGAATAAACTCCATGCTGCTTTAGGGGAGTTTTCCTTCGTGTGAGGGGGGGTTTATTTGTTTGATTTTCATTTTGTGTTTGCTCTATTTTTATTGTTGAGAAAAAGATAACATAAATGTGGGTGTATAGGGGTATGGGGAGAATATGGGCGAAGTTGGGAGTGGAGAAAGAATGTGATCAAAATATGTTGTATAAGTTTTTTTAAATTATAAAAGTGGAGAAAAAGTAGAAGAGTAGCAATAGGCAGAAGTTAGGATCTATAATACATTAAGTCCATTCCCATGTTTAACAGCCTTTCAACACTGGCAGCCATACTCAATCACCTTTCCTATAGAGGTCTTCATGCACTGGAAATACTGGTTTTGAGGTACTAAATCTGATATTTGTTTCTTATTTTCTTGCCTACAGCTTCTCTTCTATTGTTTTTATCAGAGGAAAAGATCTAAGATAACAATGAAGAATAAAATGCCCCAATGAGCCTGATTGTGGTGGAGTTCAGGCATTATTGAAGGAAACTTAGAGGCATAGCTTTGGGGCCTCAAGGACTATGGATGGGGTGTGGCCAGATCCATTTGAAGACCCAGTTGCATGCTGCTTGCCCTGCCTGTTTTTTTCTATGCTCTCTGAGGGAAAAAAACAAGTGCTAATGAATTTAATAATATACTCTGTAGTTAAAATGGTATGTAAATGATTATTATTATAATAAGAGAATATATTTATAAACTAATAAAATTTTTCTTTCTGAATATGCCTAACCCTAACCCTATTGATACTTTGAACTTTGGAACATATTTTATTTATTTACATATTTATTTTTTGGTTATAATATAATATTTTTTATTTTTATTTTTATATAATAAAGCCTCAGTTTTTATTCATGTATCACCTTGTTCAAACTCCCTTCCCCCTCCTGAATCCTCCTGGTCACTCTCTCCTCCCCATCCCCTCATCAGAAAGGGTAGGAACTCCCAAGATGGATTAGTTCAGCATCTACTCCAGGCAAGCCTGATTTTCTCATCATAATATCAAGACTAGGTTAGGTGTTCCTCTGAAGGGAAAGGGCTCCAAGGTGCCAGTCCAAGGTGCTTCAGATCCCAAGCTGTTCAATGGTTGTTTGCAGCATGGGTGTTGTTTTGGTTTTTTGTTTAAAGTCTACTAATGCATGAGTATATCCCCTGCTTTACCTTCTGGGTTTGTGATACCTCACTCAGGAGGATATTCTTCAAATCCATCCATTTGCCTTCAAATTTTAGGATATCATTTTTTCTTACTGCATTTACTTACTTCATTGTGTAGATGTACCACAGTTTGTTAATCCATTCTTCAGTTGATGAGCAACTAGGTTGTTTCCAGGTTCTTGCTATTACGAAAAATGCTGCTATGAACATAGTTGAACTGACACTTTTGAAGTGCAAATGTGCATCATTAGAGTATATGCCCAATAGCAGTATTGCTGGATCCTTGGCATTTCATAACTTATTGTATAATTGATGTTAACATGTCTATACAGTTGCTATTGAATCCTCTATTTCCTTGGTCAACCTATTAGAGATAACCCTAAGTCTACATAATTGTCTTTCAAGGATTTCTGCAATGATTTCTTTGAATTTAATATCCAATAAATTATAATATCTGCTTCTCTGAAAATAAAAGACCCACCTTGGGACTTCTTGTCCTTTTTGCAGGAGGGGATCCGAGGATGAGGTTGTGGGGAGGGCTGAAGGTGAACTGGGAGTGACTGGGAGGAGGGAAAGGAGGACAAGCAGGGGAACACATGAAAAAAAAAAAAAAGACTTTTTAAAAATGCCGCCGCCATGCCCAAAAGAAAGGCTGAAGGAGAGAGTAAAGGAGATAAAGCCAAGGTGAAGGACGAGCCACAGAGAAGATCTGCAAGGTTGTCGGCTAAACATGCTCCTCCAAAGCCAGAGCCCAAGCCTAAAAAGGCCCCTGCAAAGAAGGTACCCAAGGGGAAGAAGGGGAAGGCCAACGCTGGTAAGGATGCGAATAATCCTGCAGAAAATGGAGACGCCAAAACAGACCAGGCACAAAAAACTGAAGGTGCTGGAGATGCCAACTGAAGTGTGTGCATTTTTGATAACCGTATACTTCTGGTGACTGTACAGTTTGAAATACTATTTTTTATCAAGTTTTATAAAAATGCAGAATTTTGTTTTACTTTTTTTTTTAAGCTATGTTGTTAGCACACAGAATACTGCATTGTTGGGGGAGGGAAGGAACATGTGTCACTAACAATTTCTCCCAAACTGGATTGATAATGTTTGATGATGAAAAACATCTTTCCCTGATAATTTTGAAAGACTCCTCTTGGCTCTCTGTAGAGACGTCCTGATGTTGACATATGTGGCCACCATGGCACTACATGCCATGTGTGGGAAAACTCTAAATTCTTTTTTATATCTTCCTCCCCCTGTACCATCAGCATAGACTTAACTCCCTTAAAACCAGAGACATGTTGGAACCTGACGCCCAGAATTGGTTTTTCTGGTCTGTTGGGCAATTTGGACTTTGCAGTGACATCATTGAGTGTCCTCAAAAGAGCAGTGGTTCCTTTTATAAAAGATTGTGGATCTTCAGATTGATAATTCTGCCATTTTCATTTCATTTCCTGAAAGTCAGGGTTGGCTTGTGAACAGTTGTTAAACAACATCCTCAATGTAACATGTCAGCCCTCACTCTAAGCTCTCTCCCTTCTCAAAGCATCGAATGAAGACTCATCGGGTTTTATACTGGTTTCTGACTTTGGTAGTCTACACAAGAAGGGAGTTTGGAAGTTCTTGTATACTGTTATGATTGTCTGCCCATGTCCTGCCTGAAAAATCATGGTTGTTTATGAAAAGTACCTTTAATAAAGCTGGATACCGTTTTGCTTTGAAAAAAATATTATATTAAAAATATTACTGTTATATAAGTATAACAAAATGCCAAAATTTAAATAAATAATGTTTTCTATAAAACTAAAATCATCAATACTGACTTTCAATTTGGTCAGATCTAGAATCACTGGAGACAAGAATTTTGTGATGTCTGTGAGGGTTTGTTTGGATTTAATCAATTGTAGTGAAAAGATTCACACCAAATATTGGAGCACAATCATACAGCAAGTGTTCTGATCTATGTAGAAGGAGAAAGCAAGCTGAGTGCCAGTATGCATCACTGTCTCCTGGCTGTAAATGTGGTGTGATCACAACCTTCTGCTGCCATAGCCATACCTTCCTTTCCTTGATGGATATTAATCCCAGAAGCTGTGGTCACACCAGTGAGAAAAACACCACTACATTATTCAGAGAAACTTTGCTTCTTTTAGTCTTTATACAGTTTTCTTTTATGATATCAGAAAATAAAACTACAATTTTGTGCTTATTATTGATGGCTCAAACATTATATTATAAAGAAATCAATGAGGTTGCTTGGCCATAAACTTTAATCTTATGATAACCCTAATCAGGAACAGACATACCTTCTATGCTTATTTCCCCTTATACATAATTTTTCCCAAGTATAGAATTTTGTAGTATTTATTTTTTTAATTAAAAGGAATCTAAATCACTAATCAGCCATAGTGACTCTTAATTGTTATTTTACATTTTACTTTGAATAGGTCTTCTATAATAACTTATTTATTAAATTTTTCACTTGTTTTCACAGATTGCACTGAATTATTTTATTGCTAAGTCCTGAAAGGAATCATACAAATTTAGCTATACCCAAACATTTGCTGCTTGCAGCTGGCCTCAGGTGACACAGCCTAGATTCCCAGAACCCACACACGTACACGTATTCACTGGTCATGCTTAAATGAATGGAGCTTTTCAGGGCAGCAGAGTAGGACCTATGCTGACTTTGAAAGAGCTGTTGTGTCATGTATATATATATCCTACAACATTTACCATCTTTATTTGTCTAGCACAAATCTTTCTGTCCAAACCTTTGCTGCATTTAGACTTTTATTCATTATTCACTATTTAATATTCATTTTTCTGGGAAATGATAGGAGTTTGAATATTTAACTTGCCCTCATATAAAAATAAACAGCGTGGTTAGTACTGTCACAGACAAGCTAAAAGCAGCAATTGAAGCAGTTGAATCTGATCTTTGAGTTCATTATTTATTAGAATATATAGTTTTGAGATCCTTGAATTTGAGTCATGAATTTCTTATAGAATGTTTTGTTGGCAATAATTTTCTAACCTGGAGAGTGTTGTCTCTTACAATACTTAACAATTCACATAATTAGGCATATTTTTTAAAAGGATAGGTGCATTTAGTTACTTGCATGACAGATAATTTAAGATGTGAAGCAATATTTTTTGTTTCTCATACAATCTGATTTTTATTTCAACACATACATAGATGTGCATTTCTTTTATTATATATTTCTAATTAAAATTCTTACCCTCCCTCAAGTCCTTACATATTCCTTTTCCATTCATACCTACAAAACTTCAAGTTCTTTCTCAAAAATATAAAATAAATTCCACAATACCACAAGAAATCAAAATAATTAAATACCCAAAAGTAAAACATCAAAATGTAACCAAATAAAACACACACTCACAAACTATGGAGCCCACCATATGTTGTTCAACTCCTCTGAACATAAGAGCTGTCCTTGAAAGTTTGAAACACCATTTTTTGGGGAAAAAATGTCTCTCTCTCATCAGGCATAAATGACAATTAAGTTGTTAATTTTTACCCTATTGGCCATTCATTCATTTTTAAATGTACAAAAATAATATAAGATAAAACAAAACCTATCACAACTTTGTACAGGACAAACCAATAGAAGGAAAAGAGCCCAAGACAGAACATAAAAATCATAGAACATGATGTAAACTCATGTAGGATGTGTTCATGCTGCTACAGTCTCTGTAAATTCATGTTGTTTGGAGGCCTTAATTTTTTGGTGTTCTCCATCTGTTCTGGTTCTTGGATGCTTTCTGTCTCTTCTTCCACAGGGCTTTGTGAGGAAGAATTTGATGAAGATATTCCATTTAGGGCTGAGCATTTGGAGGTCTTGCACTCTCTGTATAATGTCTGATTATGGACCTCTGCATCTGTCATCATGTGCTGTAGAAAGACACTTCTCTAATGATTGCACTGATCTATGAGTATAGCAGAAGATGATTAGGAGTCGTTTTAACATAGGGTTTTTTTAAAAGACCAATAGTATTTGGTTTCAAAATCCATGAGCTATTTAGTCTCAGGTTATTGGTCACCCAAGTAGTTTCAGGTATGGATTCCATCTCATGGAGTGGACCTTAGGTCAAATTGGTTACATCTCAAAGCTTTGTGCCACCATTTCACTAGTATACCTTGAAGACAGTACAGCATTGCAGACCAAAGGGGTTGAAAATTCTATTCTAAGAATGTGGAGTACCCTTCTGTATCAAAGCCATCAGAAAGTAGGACCAAAGTCTCTATGTAGATAGAGGCTAGAAATCTCCATCTTCAGACGAGATCGGGCGCGTTCAGGGTGGTATGGCCGTAGACCATCTTCAAAGAGTTTTAGGTATTGTCTTTAGCAATGGGGCTTTGCTGTCACTTTGTGAAGAGCAGCCTAAAGTCTTGTCAGCAGCCCAGGTTCTCTGAGGAATCCCATCAGACTTTTTGGTTAACAACTGAATTAGATGTAACCCTATCCCAGTGGAAGCTTTGGAAATGAGATGGGCACTTGGTATTCTATTTTTCCCATTATTTGATGATTTCATTTATATTGCATGTGTGTGTGTGTGTGTATTTCCCTAAATTTCCTCCCACAAGACCTCTTCCTTCCTCCTTCCCATTTGATCATCCCATTTCAGCATTCCCATCTGTCCACAGTTATATATCTAACCTATATGGTTCTCAGAATTGTAGCATGTTTATTATTGAAGTCAAAGCTAATATCCACCTATAAGTGAATACATGCTATTTTTCATCTTTTGGTTCTGGGAGGCCCTCATTTATATATTTCACTTTCACTTTTATAAGTTTTTAATTATTTTTAGGAAATATAAATGGAGACTTTATATCTCTTACATAATTATGTATTGTCAAACATTTTTTTCTTCATTCCAACCAAGTAAGTGACCTTCAATAAAGCAAAAGAATCACTCAGCTATGCTGGGCATTAAGACTTTAGAGCTCCATACCTTCACAGATCTATCATTTATTTACTCCATTATTATACATTTTCAAAGACCTTTTGTTACAAATGACATTCATAGTTTAGCATCAAGTAAAATGCCAGTTATCAAAATTTTGGAGACATTATCTCACTAGGCAGTTCAAGCTCTTCTTTATCTCAGTATGTATGTAGCTCAAGACATCAAATTTACTATGACACACTGGCTGGCATTGAAACCCCTATGAAGCTTGGATGTTTGCCTGTAACTCATGACTTCCAGCCTTAGTCTAGGGTACAAGGTTATTAGGTTATTAGGCCTCTCCTATGATACCTTGCTCTAATTATCAATCTTTATGGACAGTTATGGTTATATTTTAATAAATTTTCCATCACTAACAAAGACATGCAAAGATACTTAATTGTTAAATGTTTTTTGTTATCACTGCTTAAAATGCACTGGAATCTGTTGCTCAAAGAAACAAGAAATGATATAAAACTGAGCAAAGTATTGTAAAACTACAGGTATTTTGTTTGATTTGTGAGTTTAGGTGGCATGAGATAGTTGAACCCAGTTTCATAAACAATCATAAGATCTTGACTTTTCCCTCTCAGATACAAATGCAATATAATCAATGTTTTTCCCCAATGTTTCTTGTTGGTAACAAACTATTTTTCTGTATTTCAACAGTACAAAAAAAAAATAACCTTTCCTGATAGAGCCCCAGGCAATAGAGACATTCCTTACATTAAGTCTGACTTTTAATTTACTTTGAAATTTTTCTATTGCATTATTTCTGAGCTCAACAAATTTTTCTCCAGCATAGTATTTTATTGATTAGTTCAGACTTTCACAAAAAGTACCCTATCTGCAATCTTTTCCCATTCTTTCCAGGTCCACCTTCCCACCATTTCTCCCTCACCCCCAAAATGTAACAAGCACAATTTGTGTTGCTCATATACTAATTGGATGGTGGTCAAACTCCTAGTGGTCACCCCATAAAGATAACTGAGCTCTTTCCTACCTCCCTGCCAGAAGCCATCTACTCTGACAATCTCACTAAATTGTAGCTTTATTTTAGTTTGCAGTGGCTACTTTATTTTCAGCCCCATCAGATGCTTCTATTTCTATTGTAATTCTGTTCTTTCAGTTCCAGAATTTTCTTTCATAAATTATTTTCTGTCTTTACTGCCACACACATGCATACCTTTTTTTTTCATTTAGTACATCCACTTTTTCTTGTAGTGCTTAATTATATTTTAGGGGCTAGCTTAACATCCTTGTTAATTAATTCTAATTTCTCTGCCTGCAAATGCCTGTCTCAGTATTTACCAGTCACCCAAGGGCCATATTAGAAAATTCTTCCTTATGTGGATCCTCAATTTCCAGCTGCTTAGAGAGTTTTAAATATCTGCTCCATTAAGTTTGATGCTGGCTGTCGGCTTCTTGTAAATCGCCTTTATTATATTTAGGTATTCTCCCTGCATTTCTGATCTCTCCAGGGCTTTTATCATAAAGGAGTGTTGGATTTCGTCAAAGACTTTTTCAGCATTTAAGGATATGATCATGTGGTTTTGTTCCTTTAGTTTGTTTATATAATGGATAACGTTTATGGTTTTTCATATGTTAAACCAGTCCTGCATTTCTGGGATGAAGCCTACTTGGTCGTGGTGGATGATATTTTTTATATATTGTTGTATACGGTTTGCTAAAATTTTGTTGAGAATTTTCGCATCAATATTCATGAGGGAAATTGGTCTGTAGTTCTCCTTCCTCCTGAGTGAGTTATCACAAACTCAGAAAGATAAGCAAGAGGTGTACTCACTCATTAGTGGACTCTAAACAAACAAGCAAACAAGAAAAAAGCAAAGCATGTCCAAGCTGCAAACCCAACCACTGAACAGCTTGGGATCAAAAACACCCTGGACTGACTCCTTGGATCCCACTCCCCTTAGAGGAACACCTGACTCACTCTTGAGAGGAGGGGGGGAGAAAGCTGGATCTGCCAGGAGTAGAGACAAACACACATATACATCAAATAAACAAGTAAATTTATCCAGACATGTTAGTGTATACCTTTAATTCTATCATGGGGAACAGACAGAAGCAAGTGGATCTTCAAGTTCAAGGATAGGCTAGTCTACAGAGTAAGTCCCAGGATGGCCAGTGCTACACAGAGAAACCTTGTCTCGGAAAGATAAAAAAATTTCCAATGTTATATTTCCACATTTAGTTGAAAATACCTTTCTAATATTTCACAATGATTTCCAAAAACACTTGTTCCTAAATGCTAACTGCCAAATAGTAATGCTTTACATGGCACATATTTCTGGAAAATTTCTAAAAATATTAAGGCAGTAATGGTTTTGAAGCATGAATCTTTTTTGTCAGATAGGCCAGACATTAGATTAATTTAAACAGTGACCAAAATTATTACAAAAGATTATACCAGGAACCAATAAGTAAATAAATTCATGAGATTATGTGCCTTTTAAAATATAAACTTTAAAAGACATAAATATAAATCAAATTCAAAGAGCTACAAATGTATGATAAATTCAAAATATTTTGTTTCTAGGAAGACATTAAACCCAATTTTCTTTTTCTACTTAAACTAAGTTTTTGTTATTGTTTTGGTCATGGAAAGAGAGAATTAGTTTCATTGCATTTTTTTGCAGAAGCAATTGTATGTAAAATTTATTCCTGAACTTAACCAACCCCTTAGATAGGCATAGTTCAAAGTGTGCAAAGTGCAAAGAGAAAAAAAATAAAAATTAATGTTATCTAAGTTTTTACACAACTAGTCAACCCACCATTGTTTCAATTATACCATTGCTCATCTAAATTATTAAAATTCTTTTTCTACATGTTTATAAAAACTTCATAAGAAAATTACTTTTCTAAGTTGAAGAAGGTGAAATAACCTGAGGAATACTTAGCATATTGTATTTTTCCAATTATAACAGATTACAAAATTTGCCTCTTAGATTAGAATGCCAAAAATTATAGTCCAAACACAGGATTTTCATGAACATTATTGAAACCACATTTGTAAACTGTACAGTCTACATAATACTACGTGCATGCATATGTTAGGGCTAAATATTTGTCATTCGGTAATGAAATAGTGTGCTCTTCCCTCTGGAACACTGTTTCTTCTGATGTCAACATTTTTAGTTAACAGTGATTCGTTGTTCAGGTTAAGGCTTTCTGTGTCTACTACCTCTAAAAATAATTGTATGTCTATCATTCTTGTCCTTATTCAAAGTGTGTGTGTTTGTATGTGTCTATGTAGCAAAATTAATAAAAAAATAAAGGATACTATGAATATGATAAAGGTCCAAAAGGGTTGTGAGGCTCTAAATGGGGAATAAAAATGTAAATGTTGCTATAGTATTTTCTCAATAAAAAATAAAGAATTCAATGAAATGCATTAGAGAAAGAACAGTATTTTAAACAATTGGTGCCTTAAAAACTGGATGTACACATTCAGAAGATAAGAATTACATCCATATTTATTACCCTTACTTACCTATTTAACAAACACACACTACAGTCACAAAACTTTCAAAAGACAGAGCTGACTTTTTTTATTTGATGTTTAATATATTTTAGTTGATTTTTATATTGAAAGCGTTTAAGTTTCCATCTTTTGCACAAACCTATTTTCTTTTCAAAATACTACTTAAAAAGTAAGCTGATTCTACTCCTATGTTCTATTTGAATATCTGTTTCAGATTTCATTGTTAGAAGCTGAACATTTTTATGTGATCAAAATACTTTTTCATTACTCTGAATGTGTGTATCATTCACTTTGCAATGTATTATGCATGACTTAATGCATTATTCTTGCAGAGGGTATTTTGTTAAAAATAAATTTGGTTATTTGGAATAGTGCAAATCCTGTATTTTTAAAGGAATAGTTTTTGTTTTGTTTTGTTTGCTTGTCGTCCCTTTGAATTTTTAAGTAACAGTATTTCATTCAATTTAGAGATTATTCTTTATATTATTATGGTAGGGATGGTGACATTTGTTTTTAGCCTATGACATGACTCCACATTAGGGTTGCCTTTAGAAAGAGAGCTGAGTAGATCATGTTGAATACTATTGTCAACTTAATAAAATCTAAAATAATATAGAAGACAAAACTCTGTGTATTAATATGAGGGACTTTCTGGATTCCATTGAGTTGAAAAACACACAGTAATTGTAGTTGGCATAATTTTCTATGCTGTAGTTCCTTGACTAAGTAAAAAGAAGAAATGTAAGCATCAAAAAAGAAAGAAAGAAAGAAAGAAAGAAAACACATTTGCAGAAGATGAAATAAATAGTGATCAGTGGTGAGTGGTGAGGCTATAACACCAGACACCACTGTGTCATAGATGCTCATTATTTATGATGTATCAGTCTCAGATTGTCATTCTCAGGCCTTGGTTACTATATTAATCTACTTATAGTTAATTCTGGGGAAAGCTGCAGGGTAGATAATCTGAACAGCATGTCTGAAAGAATGTACTATAAAGAAGTCTGATCTACTCCCAATCATCAAGATCCATTACTCCTTCCAATAATAATTCCTTGTTATTTTGCCTGTGCCCCAAAACAACAAGTAGAAGTTGCAGTCTTAAATGAAATTATTGATGATTCTCGAGGATCTCCTGATAGAAAGAAATGTACATTTAAAAGACATTGAATCTGAAGCCATAAAGCATACAGTTACAGAAAAGTAACACAGGTTCTACAAAATACATGAGACCGGACACACAGGTTCTGACACTGTATTACAACACACTTTAAATGTGTGCCATGTCTGTAGTGTGTAGAAGCTGTCAGTCAATACACACAGCAGTCTGAAAGTAGACATGCTGACTTAATATAATGGATATCAAGGGACAGAAGAAGCATATTATAGTTTTAATTCTATCATTCTGAACCAAAACATATCCTTTTCAAATGAGAGTAAATGTTAGAACATTCTTGTCCTAAACTGTTAATTGTAGCTTGGGGAGGTAAAGGGCTAACAGTTTGCCTCTTTCAATTAGTATCAGAAAAAGAGAAGCCTATAAAGAAAGACTCTTCAACTTACCTAATATGTACAATGAATTTCAAGGTTGTCCAGGAAGACTGCTTCTTTTACCAAAATTGGTCATCTTGGAAAAGTATAGTTATATTATAACTATGAGTAATTTAGAGAAAGATGAGAGATGTGGGACTATTTTTTTGAACACCTCCAAACCAAAGTCTTTCTATTCCCATCCTTGTTTTACCCCCCCCCGCCCTTTTTAATATGGACCCTCAAGCTTTAATCATTAACATTATGCTCTTTCCAGGTCTAATCTGTAGACACTGCAGATTCTGCAACTGCACCTCCTCTGAGCAAGTGGAAGATACCCCCATGGACTATGTTCAGGTGCTATAAAATGCCAAGAAACCTAGTAAGAATATGAACTAATTAATCCAAGAAGCTGAGCTAATGGCCAATAGAAAGACTCTAGGCATAAGCCTATAAATGCCCAACACCAGATAATTAAGCCAGCACTAGATTTATAAATCATACTAGCTGAGGTTCAGACAGCCACTGTGGATACTCTCATCTTCCCAAATATCCAACAGAGCAGAGTATAGATTTCCTTGCTTTGGTGTGTCTGATTTGCTAACTTAAAGGACACTGCAACTTAAAATGGCAACTACTTAAAATCATAGCACTAGTGCACTTTGTGAGGCTACCAAAATAACAATAAAGTTTGCCCCCATTAAAATGATCAAAGTGTCAAAAGCTTAAATAACAATAGTAGTAAGTACAAGTCAGTAAATAGTGAACTCAAATTCAATGCTAACGAAACAGTTCAATTTCAGGCATCAACTCTTCATGGAGCCTTGTAAATTGTTTTTCACAGTAAGTCAATATAGTGCATTGTAGTTTTTGTGTTATTTCTTTAACTTAACATTTGAAAACTCACTACAATATTGTAATCAAATGCATAAAATACACTTCACTTTTAACAGAATTTGTTATAATGAAGGCTGAATTTTCAAAGCTGTGTTTCCAGTCAGTGATTCCAGCTCTTATTTTACAAATTCTTATGGGGATACATTGTCCTGATCTGCATTCCAGTAGTCTTTTTATTTCCTATAGCTGTGTCAAAGCAGTAATATAAACTTAATAGAATAAATGACCTTATAACATACGTACTATGTGTTCTCTTTATCATATCCTTTCATTGGTTTGGGAATTACTGTTCATGGTCATTTCAAGCAGTCCTACTGCTTCTATACTCTTATATATTACAATGAAAAAGCTGGTGAATATTGACTAGTAAAGACGTAGTATGTTTTTAAATCAGCTCTTTCAAGATTTTTCTGTTTGCAATATTTTAACTATAGATGTTCTTTAAAATCTCTCTGTGAGCAAGCAATACTTTTTATCTTATTGAATGTCTCTATTTGCTAAAAAATAAATGTAGTTTATTTTCACCACACTTCCCTCTATTCTAAAAAAGAAAGCAATAGATAAGAAAATGTTTAGGTATCTAAATACAATCTGGTAAGCAATAAGCAAATTTCTCTACCAATATTACACTGAAATCACTGTGGGAAAGTCAGATGTGTTGTGTTGCCACATGCCTGTATTCCCAGTACTTGCAGAGGTAGAAGTAAGAGAGTTGTCACAAGTTTAAGTCCAACTCAGTCTAAATAATCAATTCCAGGTCAAGTAGGACTACATAGTGAGGCCTTGTTTCAAAAAGCCAAAAAATAGATCACCATATAAAAGCTTTACTGTTCTGAAATTATAAAATGACCCCACTGAACAAGTTAATATTCATTTATTACAAATGGCAGCTGGATGTTAAAAGTCTGTCCTGAACAAAAACTAGAATTCACAACACAGAAACACTTTTATATCTATATACCTAATTATATTGTATCCTATACTTAATCAAATTTTCTAACCAAACATTCTGAGATAAAATAATTTTATTATTATATATTCATAGAGATATTTGGGTAGAATGCATATTTGCTAGATTATTTTTTAATAACTCAATGCATTCATGATACTAACAATAATTTATTACATTATTAATATAAATTATATAATATATTTTATTATTGGAATTAATAATGTAGTCCACAATTATAATATCTTAAAAATGTTCAAGATGATACAAAGGCTGATATATATTTTTAAGCTACATTTTATAAAGGCAACAAAAAAAGTGTAGTAATCATATAAGAGCTAGAATGTGAAAGCTGGATGTAGTGGTACATTTCTTTAATCTTTACCAGAATTTAAATTTTCTGACTTAAAGGACACTGCAACTTAAAATGGCAACTACATTCAAGAGGTGGGACCAGACAGATGAGATGAGCATGGTTTACATAGATAGTTCTATAGCTCCAAATCAGAGTGAAACTTTGTCTCAATAATGAAAATGAAAAAAAGAGAAGGAAAAAGAGAAAGAAGGAAAGAGGAAGGGAGGGAAGGAGGGACAAAAGGAAGAAAGAAGAAAAGAAGGAAGAAAGGAAAAAAGAAAGAAAAACTAAAAACAGGAGCTGAAAGCACATAGTCTGTAAAACTATAATGTTATCACTTGGAAGGTATAAGCAGAGGGAACTAAGTTCAAAACCAGCTGGAACAGCTTGAGTCATAGTGAGACACAAATACAAGCAAAACAAAGCAATATTGTCCTGACTTTACTTTCTTCCATAGTTATATGTATCACAAGATTTCTCACATCAGATGTCTAAAGAGTTGACCCATACATTAAGTGATACCTAGAAGTTATCACTTGAGTGTTCTGTAATTCAATTTAACCTTGACATCATCCATCTGAAGAATTTTTGATGTCTCATAGGGCTAGGTTACATAAAACTTCTCTGCTATACCGATTCTAATAATTTCAAGGTTATCATTTACACTTTGACAGTTTAAAAATCTGGGATCCCACTATCCCTTCTTTGGTTCACCAAATTTGTTTGAACAGTTTACATAACAAAGAAAAACACTAATTACACTTACATGGTAGTAAAGGGTGCAAAGTGTCAGGAGAAAAATGTAATATTCTAGGAGAGTCTCAGTTGTGGTCTTAGTATCCACCACTTTTTTAGCACATCTTCATTGATGTTCCCTTGATCCCATAGTGCAAAGAACTTTATATGCCCTTATTTGGGTAAAGCATAATTAATCATTGATTATACATTCAGTTACTTTTCCTTCCAAAGAGATAATTTGACTTGATTTTTTTTTTTTTTTGTGACAAACCTTTTTAACAAGCCAATCAAGATTAACCTGTTTAGAATAGAAGGCAGTTCTGTTAGTCAGAAAATTATTGTGATTTAGAAGCCATATGTGAGCAACCACAGTGGAATATTAGCATTAAATTATCACTTGGTACTCTTGTCTACAAGGGAATCTGGAGCTCTGTCTAAGGAACTGCAACAAATATTCTCCTACCACTGTTTTTAGTGAAATAGGAATGGTTATAGAAACTTTATGCAAAGGACTTTGTGAGTGTGTAGCTATGTCTTATTATTTCACAAGTTTAAAAGTACTAACATAATCTATTATTTGTGAAAATTTAAACATAAATTCATCAATAACTAAAGATGGACTGAGAAGGTCACCCTAGTGTTGCACTGTCTAAATAGAATGAACAGTAAGGGTTTAGTAGACAGCGTGGTGGGTAAAGAGCTTGCCAGATAAGTATGAGGAATGGAGCTTGGATCCCAGAATCTATTTAAAAGCCAGGTGACTATGATATTCTGGTATGTTAATTTTGATTTTTTTCATGATAATATACTTATGTACTATAATAACAGATAGATAAGTCAAATTATTAGTTGTAGGTTGTAGTGTGTCACTCTATGTACAGGAAAACAACATTTTTGCTCAATTCTGTAATAAATTTCTGGTTTAGCCTAGCCCCAAGATCTGGACCAGCAATCCCAAATGATCATACAAAGTCTTATATTAATTACATGCTGGTTGGCCTATGACTCAGACATATTACTTGCTAACTCTTACTCTTAAACTAACCCATGATTAGCAAAGTGGCTTAGTATCTTTTCTCAGAGCACCATTTTTTGTCTTCTTTTCTCGGTATTTGCCTGGCATCATTGCTCTGTTCTTCCTCTTTCCAGAGTTTTCTTAGTCTGGTAGCTCCACCCATGCCTCCTGTCTGCCTTTAGGCCAATCAGCTGTTTATTAAACCATTAAGAGGGACAAATATTTACAAAGTACAAGAGCATAATTGTGGTGGAATGTTCTCTGTACGATATAAATAAATGTTTGGACCCATGCAGGGCACCGTAGAAGTGGGTGGAGAATCAGAGGCAGCCAGGTAGGAAGAAGGGGTGGAGTTTACTAGTCGCCATCTGTCCCCCGAAGAAGAAGCATGTAGGAATTCAAGTGAGCCACGGGCTGCAAGCCACGTGGTGGGTAGATTCATGGAAATGGGTTGATTTAAGAAGAAAGAGCTAGCTAGTAATGTGCTTAAGATATGGGCCAAGCAGTGTAAAGTATATAAGCTTGTGATTCATTTCTTTTGGGGGGCAAAAGCTGCGGGCGCACAGACCAAGCTTCACACCGCCGGCACCACACGCGTGGCAGGTCACAAATCTCCGGACCCAAACAGGCCAGGAAAAACATACTACAACACATAATCCCACAGCACAATTTACAATTTTCACCAGTCAGCCACCCAATACACACACACACACACACACACACACACACACACACACACACACACACAAATAAATGTATATTTTAAAAAAGCATTATTTCTTGGAAAAGAACATTTCTAGGGAAGCTAAGGTCAGACTTAGATTGAGAAAGTATTAAAGCCACCTTTAAACCTATCTGTTTGTACATAGTTTTCTCTACAAGACCTAATTGGAAAAAAAAAAAAATTAGACCTCACAAAAGCATTTGCAGAATGTCCTCCGTGTCCAAATAAAGACACATGTACAAATTCTATAGTGTTGTGTAAGTAATACATATTATAGAAAATCCCTAGTTAGCCCAATGGAAAGTATTGAAAAGATATTGGGATGTACAATGAAAAAGTGTATTTAGATAATAAAATATCAAAATGTAGTAAGCAAAATATTAAAGTAAATTTTATAAATTAATGCCTTCATTAAGACAATAGAAGGCTAACAATTGCTTAGAAAGGCAAAAACTCACAACTGGACCCTATGATAAACAATAATTCTAACTACAAAAGAGGCTAAAGAAGAAAAATGTCAAGTTGCAGGTCAGCATGGGCTACTTAATGTATTCAAGGACAGGGTGGGTGACTTAATGAGGCATTGTCTCAAAACTAAAATGCAAAACAAAGACTGAGCAAACAGATTAGTAGTTAAGTGCTAGGCTGGTATGCTTGAGACCTCAGATTCAATCCCCAACTCTGCAAAGAAAAAAGAAAACTAAGTCATATGTTGTCTTCACACACACACAAAAAGTTATTATAGAAGTCAGATGAGATTTACTAATCCCAAGAAGAATAATCCTGCTTAGCAAGACCTCTGAGTAATAAATCAACCAATAATCATATATTAAATAAAAAAAAAACCTGTCTGAAATATCATTCAAGTCTGCGAATAAAAAGAATAACTTTATGAACCCAGAACAAATTTGAAAGATAGTAATTAAAATATTATTACCCAAGCTAATAAACAAAATGACTTATGAAAGTTCAAAATTTGGGCTGCCCCCAGCTTTCTCTTTCTGCATAAGTGGATGCCAGAAGACAACAAAGAATATCCACACAGTACTTTGCTGGAAAAAAAGTTTGTGACCTGAAAATTCCACATCAACCAATTTATTGTTCCAATATGAAAGCAGCAGAAGGCATTCCGAGGTTATAAAGACTTGGAAAATATTGTAGCCAAGCCTTCTTATTGGGGAAGAAAAAGCCAGTAATATAATTTAAGTGATAAATACATAAATCAAAATAAAAGTAGTACTGATGCTCACTGAGATTAAAGATGTGAGATTAACACAGTTGATTATAAATCTAAATAACCTTCAACGGATTTGCTGAGCACCTACCATGTTTAGACTCAAAAATCTTGATCTAAGGAAAGGTCCCAGGTAGGTGTCTGTCGCAGTGAGAAGGAAAGAGTTTATTGGGCTTACAAGTTACATTCATCACTGAGAGATGCCAAAGTTGGAAATTAAGACAGAAACCTGGAGGCAAAAATCGAAACAAACACTATGCCTGAATGGTGCTTACTGGTTTACTTTCCATTGCTTGCTTAGCCTGATCTTTTATACAACTCAGACCACCTGTTCAAGGGAAGTACTGCCCAAAGGGGCTGGGATCTCTAACGTCAAGCTTTAATCAAGAAATGACCCCATTGATTTGCCCATTGGCCATTTTGATGGAAGAAAATGCTTAATTGTGGTTCCCTCTTCAAAGTTGTCTCTAGTTTGTGCTAAGTTCTCAAAAACTAACTTCCATCAAAAATCAAATGTTCATAAGTATGTGGGTTAATGTCTGGGTCTTCAATTCAATTCCATTGATCCACAAGTATGTTTTTATGTCAGTACCACACTGTTTATTACTGTAGCTCTATAGTTTAATTGGCACTGGTGACCACTTTTTAAATATAACACCAGTAGCACAGATACTAAGAACAACAATCAATAAGTCATACCTCCTGAAATGGAGAAGCTTCGGTAAAGCCAAGGACACTGTCAATAAGACAAAGCAACAGCCTAAAGAATGGGAAAAGATTTTCACCAACTCTACAAGTGACAGAGGACTGATCTCTAAAATATATAGAGAACTCATGAATCTAGAGCTCAAGACCCTAAGTAACCCAAATAAAACATGAGGTTCAGAACTAAAAAGAAAATTCTCAGCAGAAGAATTATGAATGACTGGAAGGCACTTGAAAAAGTGCTCAACATCTTAGCCATCAGAAAAATGCAAATCAAAACAACTTTGAGATACCACCTTACACCTGTTAGAATGCCTAAGATTAAAGACACAAATGACAGCCTTTGGTGGAGAGAATGGAGAGCAAGGGGAACACTCCTCCATTGTTGGTGGGAGTGTAAACTGGTTCAGCCACTCTGGAATGCAGTATGGTAGCTTCTCAGAAAACAGAAAATCCATCTCCCCAAGGACCCAGCAATACCACTATTGGACATATACCCTAAAGATGCATATTTGTACCCCAACAGCATTAGCTCAACTATATTAGCTCAACTATGTTCTTAGCAGCATTATTTGTAATAGCAAGAACCTGGAAACAACTTAGATACTCCTCAACTGAAGAATGAATTAAAAAACTGTGGTACATCTACACAGTTTCTTACTGCTCAGCAGTAAGAAAATATGGTATCCTAAAATTTGCATGCAAATGGATGGATTTGGGGAATATCCTCCTAAGTGAGGTATCATAAACCCAGGAAGATAAGCAGGGGGTGTACTCACACATTAGTGGACTTCTAGCAAAAAACAAAGCATGTCCAAGCTGCAAACCACAACCACTGAACAGCTTGGGATCTGAAGCACCTTGGACTGGTACCTTGGAACCCATTCTGTCCAGAGGAACACCTAACCCAGTCTTGACATTAGGATGAGGAATCGGACTTGCCTGGTGTGGATGCTGAACTAAGCCACTTTGGGACCTTGGGACCTCCTGTTCTTGCTGTGGAGGAGATAACAAGATGGGGAGAAGGGATAGTAATGGAGTGGAAGAGGGAAGGGAGTTTGAACAGGGGCTACATGGATAAAAAAATGAGACTTTATTCAAAAATAAATAAAAATTTAAAAAATCTAAGGTACCACAAGCCATGTTAGGCTCAGCTACAGATTAAGAAAGCACACTAGGTCACAACTAATGCCCACGGATGCACAAATCTTTAAACACTATAATGTCAACTCCAGCTTCTCTTCCTGTATTCCCTTTTCCTGTCTACCTAGATTCTCCTGCAGAAGACTGCGGCTGCCTGACTTTTTCTCATTGTAATAACTCCCATCCATGGAAAAGGTCCTTTTAGTCAAGACAACACAACTGCCATAAAAATCTGCTTACAACACTGCCCTATAAATTACTACTATAAAGTATTATATATATATTCCTTAGTAAATCAACCAATGGAGAGACATCTCTATACACACTAAGTGGGCTCCACTTAGCAAAGATACATGACACCACATGCCTACATTATGACCTAAGATTCTCCATAAGGACACATTATGCTTTATAATGCTCATCCATGGTTGAATGTATTATCTCCCATAACAAGGAGATTCACCTATCACTACAGCAACAAAACACAACAAATCATAGCACATAATAGAAAGTAGTAATCTGTACTATGTGAAAAATTATCTATGATAAACACGATTTTGGTTTGGATTAAGGAACTGTATTAAGGAGGGAGGGGGAAGGGACCTTGAATAAGGATATACAGGGATAGAAAGTGTGACTTCTTTGTTCATAATAATAATAAAAAAGAGAAACAAAAAAAGAGTAAAAGAACAATCACAAGTAGCTAATAGATAAATGCATCAGAAAGGTAATAAAATATCATTAATTTTGATGTTCATAACAGCTACTGGAGTTGACTGCAGTAGTCTATTTGACAGGGAACAAAAGTAAAGTCAAATTACAAATCAAATGTGGAAGTGAGGGTGGTCATGTGGATGTCCTAGTTGGGCTTTCTCTCCATGGATTGGCTTTTAATGGATCAACTTTCTGCTTCGCATCACACAGCTGGCCTTCTTATATGGTGTGATTTAAAATCAGTAATTTATGTGGAAACAGTTTACTTTCTAGATGTTTTCAAGTTTGTATTGTTTTTACTGTAGGGTTGTTCTGCTCTTGCCTGTCATAGAGTTGGGGTGTGGATAGTTTATTCCCAGATAAGATGTCTTGAAGGACACTTTGAAACAAACATATTTAAATCTGAAATGGGAGGGCATTGCAGTTTGAGTTTTGCTTCTGTGCTAAAAGTACTCTAGCCAGGGCACCTTAGGAAAGGAAAGGGTTTATTTCAGCTTACATATTCTAGTCTATCATTGAAGAAAATCAGGAGAGGAATGCAAACAGGAACTTGAAATAGAAGTCATGGAGAAGCACTGTGTGGTGGCTTGTTATCATAGTTCATGGTTACCTACCATTCTAATACAGCCTATAGCAGTTGCTCAGGAAATGGCATCACTTACTTAGGGCTGAAATGTCCTATATTAATTAAAAATCAAGACAATGATCATCAGGCAACTCCGATATATGCAATTCTCCAACAAATGTTTTTCTCCCAGATAATTCTAGGGGAAAGCAAGTACATAATATAGCTAACAAGTACAGTGGGCCAATTTCCTCCAGAGCCCACTTTTCAGTGATTTAAAACAACACAAAAAATTTATTAATACAGTTCACAGTCATATTTGGAATGGATACTCCATCTTCAAACAGTTCAGCCCAGATGCCTGGTCTCATCACCTGTTGGAGAAGCTATGTATGCAACCACTCCTTCCCTAAAGCCTTCCTTCTCTCCTTCTGGGCATCCTGCTTTATAAGATAAATTGAAATTATTGCTCAGCTTGAACTTTCACAATGCCTTCTTTTCTTGCCTTTTTTATGTAAAATTTATTCCCACACTCACCACTGTTCCCCTCCTCCCATTTCTCCCTCAGCCTCCCGCCACCTTATCAAGGACCCTTAAAGTGAATCAATTCCATCTGGCATATCAAGTTGAGATAGAACCAAGCCCCTTCCCCCCAATATCAATGCTGAGTAAGGTGTTCCTCTGTATGAAATAGGCTCTGAGAATCCAAATTTATGCACTAGGAATAAATTCTGATCTGACTGCCCACACCATTTCTTAAGTGTCTTTCAGCCATTTGAAATTCTTGTGTTTTAATTTGGATACTCTCTCCCTGCCTTTTGGCTAGTTTAAATAAGGGTTTGTCTATCTTGCTGACTTTTTTAAAAATCTAACTCTTTGTTTCATTGATTTCTTTCTGAATTGTTCTCTTTGTTTTAATTTTATCGATTTCAGCCCTGAATTTATTTCCTGCCATCTACTTTCTGTGTGTTTCCCTCTATTTGTTCTAGAGTTTTAAGATGTTCTGTTAAGTCCTTTGTGAGAGATTTCTTCTTTTTTTTAATGTAGGCATCTAGTACTATTAATTTTCCTCTTAGCATTGCTTTCATTGTGTCTTATAAGTTTGGGTATGCTGTGGATTCATTTTCATTGAATTTTAAAAAGTTTTAATTTCTTTCTTTACTTCTTCTTTGACCCAGAGGTGGATCAATAGAGAAATATTTGGTTTCTATGAGTTTGTTGGTTTTTTATGGTTTGTATTGTTGTTGTGTCATCTTAATTCATGTGATCTGTTAGGGTACATGGGGTTATTCCCAGTTTTTTGTGTTTATTCTTATTTATTTTATGACTGAGTATATTGTCAGTTTTAGAGAAAGATCTAGAGGGTGTTGAGAAAAAAGTAAATTTCTTGGTGTTTTGGTGTATGGAATATTCTATTGCTTGAGGTTTCATGATTGTATCTAGCATCTTTAGGTTGACCTTTTCCTTCTAGTGCTTTCTGTAGAGCTGAATTTGTAATAAATACTATTTAAATCTGGTTTTGTAATGGAATATCTTGTTTACTCCAGCTGTGGTGACTGAATGTTTTGCTGGCATCTTTAGTCTCTTAGTGATTTTACAACATCTATCCAGGTTTTCATAGACTCCATTTAGAAGTCAAGTGTTATTCTGATGGTTCTGCATTTTTAAGTTACTTGGCCATTTTCTTTTGCATCTCTTAAAATTCTTTATTTATACTATGTGTTTAATATGTTGATTATTATGTTGTAATTTAAATTTCCTTTTAAATTGGTTATGCTTCCCTGAGTTTATGCCTTTCAAGTACTCTAATACATACAACAAACAGAAAGTGCACAATCATCTTTAGAAATTTTCTATTCCTTTTTTATAAAACAGTTTAATCTGCCTAAGTGACTTATTAGATTATTCCATTATATTAGCTCATGTTATAAAATTGCATATTTCTCATTTGTTTTATATGTAGATTAACATTTCAGAAAGCATAAGGATTATTTTCCACATCACATCAAAGATGTCCAGGTTGTTGTGATCTCCCATAGTTGATAATACGTTCAAAATTTTTACAAAATTATGTCCACTAAATTTTCTATTTGCAAATGGACCTTCTCATTTATAACAAACAAGTAATTTGATCTGATTTGAATGTCCTATTCCCAAAAGTATTAACTCCATGTTTTTAGTTGTCATTAACATTTGCATGAATTGCTTGATATAAGGACGTGTTTAGTTTGACTTAAGATTTACATGGGTCCAACAGTTATGAGTTGTCTTTAACCTCAGAAGTTATTTTAGGTTTTGGATATTGAATGATGATGAAAGAACTGTTTAGGATTAAGAATTCTAAGGATTATAGAAAAGAATTATGGGAATCCTTCAAAATGTATGAGCTTTTTTTTTAACATTTTCAAAACTGGAGCTTTGATTTGGAATATTGGGTAACACTTAAAAGGTAGAGTATTCTGGTTATCTTTGCTTTATGTCACTAATAAGTGAGGCATATCATGTTTGTCTTTCAGGGTCTGTGTTACCTCACTCAGGATGCTTTTTTCTAGTTCTACCTATTTGCCTGCAAATTTCAGGATGTCATTTTTTTTCTTGTTGAGTCTCCATTGTCTAAATGTATCACGTGTTTTTTTTTTTTTTTTTTTTTTTTTTTTTTTTTTTTTTTTTTTTTTTTTTTTTTTTTTTTTTTTTTTTTTTTTAAGAGACTCTAAAAAGAACATTCATGAATCCCCCTTGGAAAAGAAAAGAGATAAGATCTCCTGAGTAAATTTGGAGCATGGGGGAGGAAGGAGTAATGGGATGAAAGGAAAGAACGTGAGGGAACAGGATGGTTGGGGGAGGGACACATTGGGAGAACAACAAAATAAATATCTTGATAGAGGAAGCCATTTTGGGGTTAGATAGAAATCTGGTGCTAGGAAAATACCCAAGAATCCACAAACATGACCCCAGCTAAGATTCCAAGAAATAGAGGAGACGGTGCTTGAACTGGCATTCCCCTGCCACATATTCTCTGTTCCTTCTGTACAACTAGGCGAGGAGCTTGAACCAGCACTTATCTGTAGATCTCTGCATCTGTTTCCATCAGTTGCTAGATGAAGGCTCTATGATAACAATTAGGGTCAAGATTGTGATGAGAAAATCCACAGAGACACCTGACCTGACCTATTGCAAGCTCACTGATTCTGGACTGACAGCTGGGGAATCTTCATGAGATGGAATTACACTTACTGAATGTGGATGACAGTTGTATGGCATGGCTAGTTTGTGGGGTCTTTGGCAATGGGACCAAATCTTATTTCTAAAGCATAAACTGGCTTTTTAGAGCCCATTTTCTGTAGAGGGATACCTTGTTCCACCTTGATACTGGAGAAAGGGGTTTGGTACTGCCTCAGCTTGATATGCCAAACTGTATTGACTGCCCCTGCAAGTCATCATTCTCTCTGAGGAGTGGGGGGGGGGTAAAGTGGGGGAAAAGCTGGGGAGTGAGTGAAAGAGCAGAGGAAGAAGAGAACAGTGATTGATATATAAAAAAAGAATTTTAAATAAAAAAAAAGGTAGAGTATCTGTAAAGGAGAGGAATAAAGACAGAGTATCACAGGAGGGAGTCAACAGCCATGAGTTGGTCTTCAGGCTTTGTAGTTCAGTCACATTTGTTTTTTTGTTATTAGCTTCCTGAAGCACATACAACATGACTTGCCACCATGCCTTCTCAGCGATAATGAAATACTGAGTTCTTGACAGGAACTCATGCACAATATAGTAACTAGAAATTTGTAGTTTAAATGGAAGTGGTGGTATACACCTAACCCTCGATGCAGACAGATGTGGACTATGAGTTAGTTCTAGCAAAACTGGAAGCGGCCACAGCAAGCTCACAATTGCAAAAAAAGACCAAAGATAGCTCACAGATATTGCTTACCAAGGCCTTTTGATCCTCAGTACAAAAAACAAAAATTATAACAAAAAAGAAAACTCAAATTGTAACTACATACACACTTTTTTTTATTAATTGAAGATTTCTATCATTTGTACCAGACTTTCACAGTCATATTGTCTGAATTAAGTTTTTTATTTACAAATGCCTTACATTCTACCTTTTGAATTCTTGCTGTGAATTTTCCACTGCATATTATAATCTCTTTTTATAATGTGTTTTTAATTAACAAAGAGTGTTATCTATTTTTTGTTTACCATGTGATGCAGCCATGTCTCTTCAGAAAAATTGGGTCAGTTAAAGCAACAATAACATGGTTCATGGTCACAGTGGTTTGATTTCCTAAGAGCAAAATCTTGTGGGAAATTTGGAATGTTACTAAGAAATGCCCAAATATTTTTTTCACAAAATAAATATACATTTCAGTTTTTTTATACAAATATGCAACATGTTTTGAAGAGCTATAGAATTCAGCTCAGGAGGACAAAATAAATAAATAAAGAACATATATTCCAAAGTTATTTACTAATAGCTCTGTCTTAATTCTTCTAATTACATAATCTCTCAGTCCCTACTTTAACTGAAGGCTTAAGAAAAAAGGGGAAAAGGTATATCAAAACATAGATCATGATTAAAACAGTAGGATAGCATTAAAAAGTGTCAATGAGTCTTTTTACATTTGGGCAATTTGAGTAATAATGGCCCCAATGAATTTATGTATTTGCATGCTTGATCTCCAGCTGGTGGAATTGTTTGGAAAGGTTTAGGAGGTGTGTCCTTGTTCGAGTAGATGTGTCATTGAGATTTGGCTTTGAGTTTTAAAAAGTCTATGCCATTCCAAATTAGCTCTCTTTCTCTCTACACCCTGCTTATGGATCAGAAGTAAACTCTCAGCTACTGTTCTAACATCATGCATGCATGCCTGCTTCAATACTCATTCCACAATGGCCATGGACTCTAAACCTTTGAAGCTGTAAACCCCCATTAAATGCTTTCTTCTGTAAGTTACTTTAGTCATGGTGTTTTGTCAAAGCAATAAGAAAGTAAGGAAGCATAAAACCTAATTTATTTTCAAACTACTCCATAATAATATAAGCTCTAGCAAGTGAGAACATAATTTATCTCCTATCTGCTGTTATATTTTATGAGCCACTATGAGTTATAATATTAATGAATAACTTTGGTGACTATATAAGAGTATTATTACATATATTGTTTCTTTTTTTGCTCTGTAATATAAATTTATTTTTTTATTTTTAAATTTTTTATTATAAATAAAGTCACATTTTCTATCCATATATATCCTCATTTAAGGTTCCTACATATATTATTTTCTACTTCATACACAGCAGTAGCAATAAAAACAAAGGGGGAACCCAATAAAGATGGATATAAGGGAGAGAGTGGGGTGTATATGATCAAAATGCATTGAAATTCTTAATAAATGAATGGAAAATATATTTTTTAAAAGATGGATGGGAAATACAAAAAAGAGAAGAAACCGGAAGAAAATGACAGGTTCAATGGTCTTCAAATCTAAAATCACACATGTGGTCAAATAATTTAATAACTATGTAGGAAAGATATTGTATTTGCCTTATATAAGTAGAAGACATGATTTAAACTCTGCCTGAGGCCATAGTTGCTGCAAGATTCCTTGATCATTTAAGTGTGCTTGAAAATGTCAAATAAATGAATAAGTAAGAAAATAAATACACAAAATTTATGAAAACACTTTTGACAATAACCAAAATAGTATATAATGGAAAACTATTAAAATTACCTTAACACTAATAGGTGAACAAATAAATAAATTCTAATATATATATATAAAATTGAGTACTATGCAGCTATTACAATTAAGTGTAATTATAAGTAGCAACAATAAAATAACCCATCAAATAATTATGCTAATGGTAAATTAAGCCAAGGAAAATTGCATTATCACATATATAGTTTGAAATGATAAAAATAATATGCATTGTATATGAACACATGCATGTGTTATTATATATGAGAATGCAAAACACAAAATCAAAACAGTTACTTAAGGATTTGAGAAGAAAACAACATGAATAAACATTTTTAGAACCAATATGAAGAGGGAGTCTAAACAGGACTTCCCCTACAATCAAATATATAACCACCCTGAGTGTCATCATAGAACACATACCCAACAATGAATGAAGATAGAGGCAGAGATCTATGGATGAGCACTGTGCTGAGCTTCCCTTAGAGCTGGAAAGTGAGGGGAAAGAGTAGTATGAGCAAGGAGATAGGGAGTATGAGGAGGAGTCCCACAGAGATGGTGTCCTGGAGCTTTGGGGAGCCCACTGAATCAAGAACAGTCCCTGGGGAACCACAGGAAAAAGAGCTAGGCCCTCCAAAGGTAGGCAACTGTCAATTGGCATGGGCAGTATGTAGAGCCTCAAAGGGTGAGATCAGACTGTGTTTCTGTAAATGGGCTGGCACCTTGAAGCCCATTTCCTGCAGGGGAGTGCCTAACCTAGCCTTGATATTGGTTTGAAAAAATCGGACCTCACTGGAATGGATGTGCCATGCTGAGCTGACCCATCTTGGGACTTCTTGCCCTTTTGGGGGAGGTGATCAGGGGGAAGGCTGAAGGCAGACTGGGAGGAATTGGGAATAGGGACGGACAAGTGATCAGGGAGATACATGGAAAAAAGGACTTTTTAAAATAAATAAATAAATAAATAAATAAAGGGGTTTTTTTGCATATGAAAATTTATTTTTAAATAAAATGTCATGGTTACTTTTTATAATTTTTGCATAAATGGAATAGTTTACTCTATTGTTTGTAATTTAAACAATTTCATACTCACATAAAAACTCATGATTCTTATTCAAAGAACAGTTTTTTTTTTTTTAAAGAGAGCAAGGAAACATAGCAAATGTAGTAAATGCACAATATATCCATACCTTTCCTACATGAAATTCATAAAAGCCTTTAAACATATGAAATTCTCATTTATACTCTTGAAAATAAGCTTCTGAGTATCAGAAAACCTCTAAATTACCACACACAACCAAGTGCCCAGCAGCAGTCCACATGTTGGTTGAATAGACAGCAGGGAAGAGTCAGCAGTAGGATCGATCCTTCTTGGTAGAGCTTTCCTGGCCCTGGGAAGAAGTAAAGAAACATAATTAGTACATTAGAAGCCTGATGGACATGACACTAGACACAGAAAAAAAGCTGAGCAGAGTTCAGGCTAAGTTGGGAATCTAAATTAGTTGCTCAGTACAAACCAAACCAAACAAACACAAGCCCCAGCTGAGAGTAAAATTCAGCTCTCAGAGTAAAAGACCTGAGATACAAGAAAGCAAACAAGGGCACATCAGTGTGGAGCATGTTCCTGATAGAAAGCACAGCAAAGGCTATCCAGGATCTGAGTGGGCTGGAAAGCAGACCAGTGGGAGGAGAGGAAAGGGATGGTCCAAGAACTACATGGAGTCTTACTGATTGTGGAAGGGTCCACCCATTTTTATGAATTAGATTGGAACCTTGCTGAGAATTGTTAGGTATGATCTGACAATTGTAAAAGTTATAGTCTGGCTTTTGTGAAGCTGCAATAAAGCAAAAGAAAGGGGTCAGGGACACGAATTAAAAGCTTTTGTAATCTAGTGATAGATAACAGGTGCCTAGAGTTCTGGTAAATTAGCATCTAAAGTACTTCCATAAATAAGTTAACAGTTCTGGGAACTGTGGGATCTCAAAGTTCTCTCTGTAGGGGTTTTAAAGAAATATGAGCATATAAAGTTAGAGGGCACCCTAACAGGTGTACACATGATGCTGGCATGGTCACTTCAGTGTGATAATTGAGGCTACATGAGTTTGTATACTCATGGTTTGGCCAGAGAAATTCTTCATGAGAAAAAAGGAAAAATCTTCCTTTTAAACTCAAATATTTGTAGAGATTTGGAAAGTTTTATCCATGTGTCATGAAGAAAAAAACATTTAAAATTACTAAATTAAATGAGGTTCTTTGATAATATTTTTCCGTTTTTTATTTACTTATTTAACTTACTTATTTATTATTTTTATTTATTTATTTTAATATACTCCTCTGTGTCCGACAAGACAACCAGAACTATTTTTGTACTTTTATGAGGCAGATGATACTACTTGGAAAAAGACCTAAGGTCTCTATAAAACGGAGAAAATGATCCCTTGTTGGCTAAAAGTGCATTGTACTGACCAAATAATCTCACAACTCCTGAAAAGGCCTAAGGAAAATGTTGTAAGTGTTTGGGAGTTGCTGTTTTTGAGCCAAAGATCAATTCACTGCTTCTTCCCAGTTCTCTTTGTTCCCCATCTCAGCAGAAAAAGAACAGTAATATCTGTAATATTGGTGGCTTCTGTAAGCCCAGAAAAATGACAGTTTATGTGAAACACAAACCAACTGCCTGCTAGATGACTGAGACAACACAGTCATCTTTTAAAACTTTCAATTAATGCACTAAACCTATGGAATATAACTCACTGTGAATAACACCACCATCTGTTTTGATTTATGTCACTAACCCCTTAATTACAAAACAACTTCCAAATGAACAATTCATTCAACAATGATTACGGTTTATTTTATGTTATTTTAGAAGCTTAAAAATGTTGTTCCAATTATTGAAGAACATCTCAGGGTTGACATTTTAAAAGGAATGCAGATGGCTGAGATTTTAATAAGTGACTATCACATCCAGATGATAGGCTATTGTTCCTGTCAGATGCCCAAGGAACTGTTAATCATGATGACTCCCACATAGCAGACAGAGTGCTAGGAACTTCTATGTAGCCTGCTACCCACATGCTGCCCAAGGCCAACAAATGCAATGTCTGTCCTGGATAGGATTTTAATTACAGTATTAAAAAGCGATATGGAGAACAGAGAGTGACTGGAAGGGGTGGGAGGGAGAAGGGAGTTTGGACAAGGGTATACATGGATAAAAAAAAATTAATTTTATTCATAATAATAATAAAAAAATATACTTGAGATGTAACACTTAAAATGCTGAATAAATACTAAATTTTTAAAAAAGCAGAAATAACCTAAAATCTATGTTTTTAAATACTGTATTGTGTCTAATCCCATATAAATATTACTCTACTGCTAAAATTAAGATTTATCTGTCCAAGATTATGAAATTACCCTTAATTTTAAATACAAATAAACTTCTATGAGAAAGTTTAACTCACCAGTATAACAGGAAAATATTTTACTCCATTTAAAATGTAACCTTTGATCATGTTAGCTATTATTTCTTAATAATATTGAAATGAAATAAAACTTCAGTTTAACTCATTAACATTTATAATTTCAACTGATACAGTTAAGGTTAACCTATTTTATGTCACTATTTAAATTTTTATATCTTCCTACAGTATAGATTTGATTAACTTTAGGATTTTTTTGTAATTTTTAGTTGTATTACCCTGTATTACTAATACACATTAAAGTGATACTATGGTACTATGGGTAAATTCTGTTCAAAAATGTAGTTTATATTTACATTTAGAACATATCGTTTGCTGTTTGCACTTAACAGCACAAACATGATAGTTATTTACCTTTATCATCACTGGGTTTCAAGCAACGGCTCGTATACACTATTGTCTTAAATTTGGTTGTGGTGCTAATCCCACCAGACCAAAAAATAAATAAATAAATAAATAAATAAACAATTTCTGAGCCAAATTTGAAGCAAGCTTTATTAAATACTGGCCAGGACAAAAGATACTGTCCAACTTAAGTCTGGAATCCCCAGAGTATGGCACCAAATTACATTATTCAGAGGCTTATTAAAGAAAACCCACAAAGCTACCTACTTCTTTCCTTTGTCTAATGAAGGACAAGTATATTCTGATGTACTTGCTGCCTCCATGCCTGCCACCTACATGTGATGAAGCACATCCTGTGCAGTTGGGGAAACCAGGCCTGTTACAGAAGCAAAAACACTCACTCAGCTTGTTATCTTACATGAACAACAGCCCCCAGCATTCCAGGAAGTTATCTGTCCTTGGGCAAGTGAAGCTTACAGGTTAGAAGCAATAATTTATTTATTTATTTTTCTTCTTCTTTATTTTGTATTTACCAAAAAAAAAAAAAAAAAAAAAAAAAAAAAAAAAAAAAAAAAAAAAAAAAAAAAAAAAAAAAAAAAAAAAAAAAAAAAACCACAGTAAAAAGAATTTAAAATGTGGAAGAGTTAACAATAACTATACAGAGGATAAGAATCATAAGCATGGCTTATCAAGGGTGGAAATACAAATAAGATAGAAGCAATAATTGAAACTTAAAAAATATTTGTAGCCATCACAGTGACTATCATTATCATCAAATGCTGGCCCCTCTGGTTTATGATTGCCACATATTTTTATCTTCATGCTTACTCTTTTGTTCTTTTCTCAGCCTTTAATATTCCCTTATTGTCCCATGTACCTTGAAATTTTTTTATCTAAAGTCCCTATGCAAAATGTTTTACACTATATTTCAATACCCTCATAGAATAGTATTCTACCTTCTTTTTTTCTAGGGACAAATGCATACTGGTGGAAATAAAGTTCTATTGAACCATTAATTAATAGTTAGATTTCTTTCTAGCTAACTTGGGAAATAAAAACATTTTATTTTTGCTCTAAGACATTTAATGAACTCATTTCTAGCAATACTTGCTTTCATTTTCTGACATATTCTGGTTATCAACTCGTATTCAGTAATGATTTTTGCTGATGACTATAGTACATATGACAAAACAATCCCAGTGCTTAGAATCTAATCAACAGCAGTGGAGAACAGAACAGAAATAACCTTTACAAGCTTCTCAACACTCTACACATGATCATTAGCAAACACTCATCAACATCCTTTATTCCCACCAATAGTGTTATTGAAAGTCACAGGATGTGAATAATTTTTCCAAAGCCATGCAGCTTAAGGGACAGATGTCACCACCTATGACTTGTTTCCCATCATGAGCTCTTTATATTCAGTTTGTTTGCCTATCTCAGAAATCATGACTTCTGAAAAAAATTCTTACCTTTAAGACTCCATTTCTGCAACCTTTAGCAGTTCATATCTAACCATCTCCTTTTTCCTTGTTTTTCATTTATTTCTAAAGTTTTTTCTTCAATTTCTTTGAAAGCTCCTTTTCTTTCAACCACTAATTTTTCATTCCAATTTATAGAATTTATCTGTTTTTATAGTATAGACGATAAGATTACTTCAAACTATATTCTTCTTCTACATGCTCACAGTATCTCATAATCCTTTTCTGTATTCTACCTAAATACATGAAGATTACCACCAAGTAAGTAAAAAATGAATAGATATAAAAATTCTATATATTGATATTTATGATATATAGACCATTTAAGGTTCTCATATTGAGCTAGAATTAAAGCAATGAGTTCACAACCATCTTCATGGTAATCCAGGACAAACTTTCTTATTTTTAAGATGCCTATAGAAGGAACTCTTTTTCTTCCTTCCCTATTTCATAGGTCCAGAAATCTCACTATGAAAAAAATATTAATTTCACTATTTTCTAAAATCTCTTCTCCAGATTTAACTGCAATGAATATGCTCTACACTTTTTTTTATAATTTTGAGAATTTCATACATGAATACCATCTTTATATAATCTCTACCTCTTTCTCTCTTCAGTCTCTAACTTTCCTATGTCACCCCACTCATAGTCAAGCTTATGACCTTTTCTAAAATGATAAGCCAATTTTTATCTGTCTCTGACTCTTTTGGATGCTTTTTGGACACTTTTCATCTTACTTCATCCAGTCTTAATATGAGCAGAAGTACCTAGTTCTGTATTTCATGTAGGATTTATAAAGTTTGACTTCTCCATTAAGCTCCCTGAACACCCTAGACCCAAGTAATCTCTATGGTCTCTCAAATCTTTTATAGGTTAAAGTATGGAGTTATTATAAAGGGTGATGTTTCCCTTGTTTCTCTTTCAGCCCACTTACCTTTAGTGTATAGGAGGGCTATTCATTTCTTTCAGTTAATCTTGTATCTTGCTATATTGCAAAAGGTGTTTATCAGCTGTAGAAGTTCCCTGGTAGAATTTTGTGGGTCACATATGTATACAATCACATAATCTGCAAATACAGATAGCTTGAATTCTTCTTTTCCAATTTGTATCTCCTTAATCTCTTTCTCTTATTGCTTTAGCTAAAACTTCAAGAACTATACTGAATAGATAAGGGGAGAGAGGACATCCTTGTCTAGTTGCTAATTTTAGCGGGATTGCTTTGAGTATTTCTCCACTGTCAACTTTTTGTAAATCGCCTTTATTATATTTAGATATTTTGCCTGTACCCCTGATCTCTCCAGCACTTTTATCATAAAAGAAGTTGGATTTTGTCAAAGCTTTTTCAGCATCTAAGGGTATAATCATATGGTTTTTTTCCCTTCAGTTTGTTTATATGATGGATGATATTTATGGTTTTTCATGTGTTGAACCATCCCTTCATTTCTGGGATGAAGCCTATTTGATCGTGGTGGAAGATGTTTTTTATATGTTTTTGTATATTGTTTGCCAGAATATTTTTCTTAATAAACCGGCCTTGTTTTCTTTATTTTTTAAAAAATTTTAGGTTTCTTTTATTATTATTATTATTATTATTATTATTATTAAAGTCACATTTTCTATCTGTGTATATCCTTGTTCAAGGTCCCTTCCCCCCTCCCACCCTCTCCAGTGACTCTGTCTTCTCCACATCTCCCCATCTCCTCCCCAACAAGGGCAGGAGGTCCCAAGGTCCCAATATGGCTTAGTTCAGCATCCACTCCGAGCAAATCCAGTTTCCTCACCCCCCAACATCAAGACTGAGTCAGATGTTCCTCTAGAGGGAGTGGCATCCAAGGTGGCAGTCCAAGGTGTTTCAGATCCCAAGCTGTTCAGTGGTTGTGGTTTGCAGCTTGAGCATGCTTTGCTTTTCTTCTTGTTTGTTTGTTTGTTTAGAGTTCACTAATGAGTGAGTACATCCCCTGCTTATCTTTCTGGGTTTGTGAGACCTCTCTCAGGAGGATATTCTCCAAATCCATTCATTTGCCTGCACATTTTAGGATATCATTTTTTTCTTACTGCTGAGTAGTACTCCATCGTGTAAATGTACCACAGTTTGTTAATCCGTTGTTCGGTTGAGGGGCATCTGGGTTGTTTCCAGGTTCTTGCTATTCAAATAATGTTGCTATGAACATATTTAAGCTAATGCCTTTGGAATGTCAATGTGCTTCTTTAGGGTCCATGCCCAGTAGTGGTATTGCTGGGTCTTTGAGGAGATTGATTCCCAGTTTTCTGAGAAACTGCCATACTGCATTCCAAAGTGGCTGAACCAGCTTACACTCTCACCAACAATGGAAGAGTGTTCCCCTTGCTCCACAACCTCTCCATCATAGGCTGTCACCTGTGTCTTTTATCTTAGCCAATCTGACAGGTTTAAGGTGGTATCTCAAAGTTGTTTTGATTTGCATTTCTCTGATGGCTAAAGAAGTTGAACACTTTTTCAAGTGCCTTTCAGGCATTTGTGGTTTGCTAGAATTTTGTTGAGAATTTTTGCATCAATATTCATGAGGAAAATTGGTCTGTAATTCTCTTTCTTTGTTGCATTTTTGAGTGACTTGGGTATTAGCATAATTGTGGACTCATAAAATGAGTTTGGCAATATTTCTTCAGTTTCTACTGTTTGAAACAGTTTGCAGAGTATTGGTATTAGTTCTTCTTTGAATGTTTGGTAGAATTTTGCACTAAAACCATCTGGATCTGGGCTTTTATTATTGGGAGGCTTTTAATGACAGGTTCGATTTTCTCTTGGGTGATAAATCTGTTTAGGTATTTAATCTGATCTTGATTTAATTTTGGTAAATGATACCTGTCCAAAAAGCTGTTCATTTTTTCTAGGTTTTAAATTTTATGGAATATAGATTTTCAAAGTATGACCTGATAATTTTCTGGATTTCTTGGGGTCTGTTTTTATGTCCCCCTTTAAATTTCTGATTTTGTCAGTTTGGATTTTCTCTCTCTCTCTCTCTGCTTTTTGGATAGTTTGGATAAGGGTTCATCTTTTTTGTTGACTTTCTCAAAGGTCCAACTCTTTGACTCATTTATTTTTTGTATTGTTTTCTTTTGTTTCAATTGTATTGATTTCAGCTCTAAGTTTGATTATTTCCTGCTGTCTATTCCTTCAAGGTAAGTTTTTTTCTAATTGTTTTAAGATTTTCAGCTGGGCTGTTAGTTCTCTAGTGTGAGATTTCTCTGGAATTTTTATGTAGGCATCTAGTGCTATGAATTTTCCTCTTAAGACTACCTTCATTGTGTCCCATGAGTTTGGGTACATTGCGGATTCATTTTCAATAAATTCTAGGAAGTCTTTGATTTTTTCCAGATTTCTGCCTTGACCCATAGGTGGTTCAGCTGAGTGATGTTTAGTTTCCATGAGTTGGTAGACTTTTTGTGATTTTTGATGATTTTGAACTCTAACTTTAAGCCTTCCCCGGTGGTCTGATATGATACAAGGGATTACTTCCATTTTTTGTATCTATTGATATTTGCTTTATGACCAATTATTTGGTCAATTTTAGAGAAAGTTCCATGTGGTGCTGAGAAATAAGTATATTTCTTTTTGTTTGGGTAGAAGCTTCTGTAAGTATCTATTAAATCCATTTGCATTATAATCTCTGTTAGACTCCTTATTTCTCTGTTGAGTCTCTGTCTGGTTGACCTATCCAAGGGTGCAAGTGGGGTATTGAAGTCTCCCACTATTAATATGGGATTTGAGCTTCAGTAGTGTTTCTTTTACATAGATAGGTGCTTTTATATTAGGGGCATAAATATTAAGGATTGAAATTTCATCTTGGTCAATTTTTCCTGAGATGAATAAGTAATATCCATCCTGGTCTCTTTCAATTGATTTTAGTTTGATATCTACTTTATTAGATATTAGGATGGCAGCATCAGTTTGTTTCTTGGGGCCATTGGATTGCAAAATCTTTTTCCAATGCTTTATTCTGAGCCTGTGTCTGTCTTTAAGATTGAGGTGTGTTTCTTGTATGCAGCAGAAGAATGGCTTCTGTTTTTGTATCCATTGTGTTAGTGTGTGTGTGTTTTATGGGTGAATTGAGTCCACTGATATTAAGGGACATTAGTGACTATTGATTGATATTTTCTGTTATTTTTGGTGGTAGTTTGTATGTATTTCCTTTCTCTGGGCTTTTCTTCTGTGAGATTATTGATTGTTTGTGGTATCATGGGTGTATCTGGGGTCCTTAGGTTAGAGTTTTCCCTCTAATGCTTTCTGAAGGACTGGATTTGCAGATAGGTATTGTTTCAGTCTGACTTGGTCATGAAATATCTTGTTTACTTTATCTATGGTGATTGATGGTTTTCCTGGTTATAGTAGTCTAGGTTGGCAGCCATGCTCTTTTAGTGTCTGTATAATTTCTGACCAGCACCTTCTTGCTTTCATTGTTTCTATTGAATAATCAAGTGTTATTCTGATAGATCTGCCTTCATAGGTAAGTTGGTCCATTTCTTTTGCAGCTCTTACAATTTTTTTTCTTTGCTTCTGTATGCTTTGTGGCTTGATTATTATGTGGTGAGAGGACTTTGGGGGGGGTTCAAATCTATTTGGTGCACTGTAAGCTTTTGTATCTTTATAGGCTTTTGCTTCTTTAGGTTGGGAAAGTTTTCTTCTATGATTTTATTGAATACATTGTCTGTGCCTTTGAGCTGGTACTCTGGTTCTTCTATTCCTGTTACTCACATGTTAGGTCTTTTCATGGTGTCCCAAACTTTCTGAACATTTTGTGTTATGGCTTTTTAGTTTTTTGTATTTCCTTTGACTGAAGTATCTTTTTCCGCTAGTAAGTCTTTCACTCCAGAGATTTTCTCTTCAATTTCTTGGATTCTGTTGGTTATTATTGTATCTGTAGTTCTAGCTCTTTTCTTCAAATTTTCTCTCTCTGTCTTTGCCTCATTTTGTGCCTTTTTTATTGTTTCTCTTTCAATTTTTAGTTCCTGGAATATTTCTTTGATTTTTTTGTTTTCCTTTTCTTTGTTTTCTTTCAAGGATTTGTTCATCTCTTCCAATTTTTTGTTTTTATTTTTTTCTATTTCTTTAAGGGAACTTTTTTATATCTTCTTTTAAGGCTTCTATAATCTTCCTAATGTGTTTTTGGTGTTGTTTCCTTCTGTTTCTTCTTCATTGCTCTATTCAGGTCTTGGTGTTGTAGAACTACCAGTTTCTTCTGGCATTGCCTTGTTGTTCTTTATATTGTTATATATATTCTTACATTGGCATCTGACCATAGCTTCAGTAGTTCACACTTAGTCAGCTCTTAGTCAGTTGTGGCTAGAGGACTTGTGTGTCTCCTGTTAGTTGTAAGCAAGTGGTCTGTACAATCTGACTCTTCTCTGGACAAGGGTCTGAGTTTCAAAGGAGTCAGTCCATCTGTGATGATGCAGTTTGCCTCTAAGGCAGGGCCTGGCTGTGCGAGGTCTCTTCTGTTAGGGGTGGCTGAGCAATGCTCCTCCCACCTAAAGCCTAGGGCTTATCTGCTAGCAAGAGGCTGAGATCAGAACCTTGGGTGTAGCCTCAGCCCTGGAGAAGGATTCTCCTGATAGCCAGCCCAGGAGCTGGAATCTGCTCACCTCTAGGACATTATTTTCTGAAAAAAAATATAAAATAAAATAGAGTAACAAGAAAAAAAAAAAGAAATATGTAACAGTGCCATAGTGTAGAATGAATAGTGTTGAGATCTAATGAATAGAAAGACTATATTAAATATAATTTTTATATCCCAATCTGTTCAGTGTTTGTGGTTTAAGGTTTGGATGTTCTTTACTATTTTTTGCAAGTGTGCTCCTAGGCATACCCCCAGAATGGCACTCCCCTAGGCATGACTGTATGCCCACCTATTTCTTTAAAAAGGAATAACACATAACAGTGAGTTCTTTTTTTTTCTGCTCTCTCTTCCCTCTTTTCTTTCTCTCACCTCCCCCACCCTTTCTCCACATATTTGTACCCCCTCAATAAAACTCTGTATGGCACCTAGCAGCATATGTTTTGTGTCTCTCCCACATACAGAATACTAACAACAACCCCTGCTTATCTTTCTGGGTTTGTGATACCTCGCTCAGGACGATATTCTCCAATTCCATCCATTTGCCTGCGAATTTTAGGATATTATTCTTTCTTACTGCTGAGTAGTACTGTTTGTACTTGTAAAAGCACTGGCATAGATATATAATCCTGAACGTGTGAGAAAAGCACAAACAGTGTTGTACCTATATCTGTGTGCATGGTTTTACAGGGGTGTTCATGATGACATCTAGAGAAACTTTCTCCTCTCAGAACACTACTGTTTCAGAATGAACAGGGTCATGAGGGTAGAAGTCAGCAATGAGACAATGTTGTAAGATTGTTGTCAAATGTTGTCAGAGGATAACAAGGACACATGTTGTAGATCCTTTTTCTGACCACTAGTAGAGGTTTCAGTTACTTTATTTCTACCCTACGAGGTTGCTATATTTGACAAATTATATCACAGATTAGAGAAGAATCTAGGAAGCAAGTTCTAATTTACATATCACCAGTGTGGTCAATTCAGAAGCACATAGTCAGATAAATAGTAGAATAATTCTGTGCTCTTTCCAAACCCTCAAACACCAACATAGTCATTATAAATAAATTTAAAGAACAAAATGAGAGTAAAAAAAAGATAGTAGATGAAAGAAAAGAAAGCAAATCCTAGTAACACAGGCATACCATTCTGGGTGTTTTGTAGTTGAAATGGGCATTAAAAAGTTCAAGACCTTTTTGGACTATGAAATTATGCCAAGGCCTGGACTCCACTCTAGCACTTTACTTCCTGATCTCCCTGCAGTGAGAGGATCTCTGTCACATGTTACCACCACACACTACTGCTCCACTAAAACTTTCCCACCTCAATGGAATGAAAATCCCTGAAACTGTAAGCCCAAATAAATCCACCTCTATTATATTACTTTTGTGAAGTTTTGGAAAATATGCAAAGTGCTAGATTAGATCAATAACACTGAGAAGGGCATTCATCACTGTGACAAAAATGACCAAGAGGTTCACAGACATCTGTAATGTGTTTAGAAGTGTTTTTAGAGTAGCCCACTAGATATTCTTTAAAACACTATAAACAGAGCTTATTAGAGCATTGTAGAGGGAGGCTGGAAGACCCAAACATGTGGACAGTAAAGACAGAGCTTGTTAAGTTTCATGGGAGAGAATGAAAGCTTTTTCAGGAATAGTACGGAAACTTAAAAAAAATCAGTGAGGTTAATTTTAGAAATAATAGCTAAATTTCATCCACAAAATAAAGGATAATTTGCTTTTCTCAAATTCTATCCTATTAAATATTTATCAGATTTAAAAAGTAACTCAAGAGAATCATGCAGGTTGATGCTTGACCAAACACCTAAACACTATATTCTACCAAAATTGGCCCAAAAATAATAATATATCTATAGAAAATAATATCTTGAAGAAGAATGATTAAAATACATGCTAAATGGCTGAAAGGCACCTGAAAAAGTGCTCATCATCTTGAGCCATCAGAGAAATGCAAATCAAAACAACTTTGAGATACCACCTGACACCTGTAAGATTGGCTAAGATAAAAGACACAGAGGACAGCCTATGCTGGACAGGATGCAGAGCAAGGGGAACACTCCTCCATTGTTGATGAGAGTGTAAGCTTGTTCAGACACTTTGGAATGCAGTATGGCAGTTTCTCAGAAAACTGTGAATCAATCTGCCCAAGGACCCAGCAATACCACTTCTGAGTGTATACCCTAAAGATGCACAGTCATACTCCAAAGGCATTAGCTCAACTATGTTCATAGCAGCGTTATTTGTAATAGCAAGTACCTGGAAACAACCTAGATGTCCCTCAACTGAAGAATGGATTAAAAAACTGTGGTACATCTACACAATGGAATACTACTGAGCAGTAACAATAAATGATATCCTAAAATTTGCAGGCAAATGAATGGATTTGGAGAATATCCTCCTGAGCGAGGTATCACAAACTCAGAAAGATAAGCAGGGGATGTACTCACTCATTAGTGGTCTCTAAACAAACAAACAAGAAAAAAGCAAAGCATGCCCAAGATGCAAACCACAACCACTGAACAGCTTGGGATCAGAAACACCCTGGGCTGACTCCTTGGATCCCACTCCCCTTAGACTAGGAACACCTGACTCACTCTTGGTGGGGGGGATGCTGGATCTGCCAGGAGTGGAGACTGAACTAAGCAATATTGGGTCAGTGGGACCATTGGACTGTCTGCTGCCTGCCCAGGGAGGGGATGGGGAGTTGTGGAGAAGAGAGAATGACCTGATGTGGCGGGAGGGGGAAGGGATTTGAGTAAGAATATACAAGGATAGAACATGTGACTTCTTTGAAAAAATTAAATAAATTAATTAACTAAAAAAATATATCCTAAAACTCAATACGTGGAATAAGCATTTTTTTTTGTTCTCATTCTTGTAACAAATACATGTACTGGCTTGTCCAATAAAGAGTGGTCATTTCTGAAACTGTATACACACAGACAAGCAAACTCGACTCAGCAGGTTGAATTTATATATTGGAATATACATGTATGTAGGTAACAATAATGATCAGAGAAAATTTTAAACTTGGATTTTTGATATTAGAATTACAGAGACATTGTTGAAGGAATGCAAGCATTTTTGTTATACATTGAACAGTTGTATCATTTTATGTGAACTTATGACTATTTATTGCCTTTAATTGAAAATTGAATATGATTTAAGATGATATGTTTTGGTGCAAAATCGACCACGGCTAGAAATGTAATGCTTAATATTGACTGTGATTTTAACTGGATTCACAGTTTCCTAGATTAATAAAGTATACCTCTGGCATGTATATGGCATGTAATTCTAGAGGATTAAATCATGGGGCTCTGACTTACTAAATGGTTTAATCCATTGATCTAATAAAGCAGACTAATAGAAGATAGTGAAACTGTAGAAGTCTTTCACAGGAAGGAGTACATATGTACTGGAGGTGTCTCTGAAGGGCATACCTAACCTTGGTTCATTTACCTTTACTCTAATTTCTGGCTGCTATGAGAATAAAGGTTCTGTTCTACTATATCCCTCTAACATGCTCAGCCTCACCACAGGCACAGAAATATGGTACCAACCTGTCCTATATTCTAAACTGTAGAACTATTGACCAAAATTTACCACTTTTCCATAATTTTTTTTTCTTTAATTTAAAGTTGTTGCCACAAATGAACACTATCTTGTATCCCTCAGACTTTATTAGATGACTATGCCTGGATTCTATGACTCCGTATTATTTGCCCTGTATCATTGTTCTCTAAAAATTCATAATCAGAAAGTGATATTGTTTTAAAAAGTACAATGTTAAGTCTCACAAAATGCAAGTGTTCATAATTAGCTATATGCTTTATATTATTAATCACTTTCCTATCATATTATTTATTTCTGTAAATCTAGACATGGCATTATAGAAACTCCACTATAAAGACAGATTGGAAAGTTTTCTTTCATTTTACCTTTTTGTTTTATTTATTAACTAGAAAATTGCTTTTCATATTATACAAACAAGTGTTCTGGATAAAAGTAAAATGAAAGTTAGAAAGAGAATGCTTGATAAAGTTACATATAATCATATGAATAAAATAGCATGAAGAAATATATTCAAATGCTTAAAATATGCTATTACCTTAATAATTATTATAATAAAACCACAGTATACCTTATGAAAAAGATGTTTCTTTTTTGGCAGTGCTAAGTAAATAGGCAGAACCTTCATAAACAACATGATAAACCTAATAGCTCAGCCTTCTGCATTGGAATTCTAAATAGAACATTGAATAAAGCCAGTTCTTAGTCAAGACCAGCAGGCTACAGTTAAGACCCCTATGAATAGTAACACTTGATGCTTTTTTCACAGAAATAAAAATATGAGTGTTGACTCTGGAAGCTGCTAGCAAATGCTTAACCACTGAACCTTCAGAGAAGTGGTGGGCAGTTGAACACCCTGTACAGGCCAGACCCACCCACAGTTCCTAAGATTTCTTTATATTTGGAACACTTCACCAAGAGTGTTCATCATCTCTCACATAATAATTACTGCTCAGGTTTCAAGCTATATAACACCTTTTTCAGAAGCATCATTTTATGCTCATTAAAAATAAACTAAAAAAGGAAAAATATTTATAAATTTAACATTCCACAAATGATTAAGTGGAAATAACAATCCTTTAAGTACTCACTTTAAAGCCAAGCGTAATAATACCCTTTACTTGACCAAATGTCTTAGAAGATGAGATCCTGCTGTCAGATAACATCATAAAATAGTGAATATATGCCACAAGAATTAATACATCTTAGAGCAAAAGAATTTTAAGAGTTGCGTATTTCCAGAAGCTAAACTCTAAAATGAGATCAGGTTTAACTTAAGTTTTCAACAAAATGTTTCCTGTGAAGATCTATTAAATAAACAAAAGTTGTCCTCAAATGGCTTTTGGATGCTAAAAAATGGAAATGGTTGGAGACTTTGCTGTCAACTGGCTGGAGTAGGCGCCTGATTACCTCCCAGACTAGGTCAGATGAGGCGATGCTTCCTTTGAGGGCAGTGTTCCCGTGCACCCCACTGCTGCCATTCAAACAATCTTCAGTCACGGAGCTTCCCTGGAGGATGCTACTGAAGGTTCAAAAAGGGATGCAAACTTCGTGTGGTCCCCTCCCACAGATCCACATGTTTGTGTAAAATAATTTCTCTGCCAACAGCTTTTCTCCAAAAATTCTGATTTCCATTTATAAACATGCCATTCAGTTTTTAACAACAAAATATTCATAACATTAGTATTTTCAGGAAAGTAACACATTGTTCACATAAAAATAATAAGCATCTAACATTATACCCACTACAATATGGCACAATATGCCTATGAATTAACAATTATGAGTGTCCTGTATCACTTCTGTAAAATATGTCAAAAACAGACTATTGAGAGTACTAATAGTGAAAGCATCATAAAACATAAAATATTTTCCATACACAACAGTATATTTAACTTATGATTGGATAGACGTCAGATGTAGTATGAAGTTTCTGGGCTTTCCAGCCTGGCCTAACCCTGAGGTTTGGACCCACAGCCTCTTAGCCCCAAATAATCACACAAAGGCTTATATTAATTACAAATGGTTCAGCCTATGGCTTAGTCTTATTGCTAGTCAACTCTTACATCTTAACCCATTTCAACTAATCTATGTTTTGCCACTTGGTTAATGGCCTACCCTTACTTTTATATCTTGCTCTCTTGGAGGCAAATTGCACCATCTCTGTCTGACATTGCCCTCCTTTGCCTTTATCTATGCTAGGGTTTCTCAGCTGCTTCTAAGATGCCTTGTCATAGGGCAAAACAGTCCCTTTATTATCCAATGGTAATTTACAATGTACAGAAAAAACATCCCACATCAGTCAGGCATTATTCAAATAATCATTTTTCTAAGCTTAGAGAAAAAGAAAGTATTAAGTAAAAACACACACCTAATGATTTTGCATTTATTTCTTGTGATAAAGCCAAGTATGAATAAAAAATTTAAATACCTATATCTTGAATTTCATGGTATAATAATCTGAATAATTTAATTACAAAACAATGCATCACTCATAGAAGTTATTTGAGTTCTAAATTCTTTTGACACATAATAATTTACTTACACATACTCAGACTTTATAAAATATAATAAAAACATAAAAATAGGCTTTATTATTTAAATAGAATATATAAGATTCCAGAAAAATATAACCTTACAAAGATTATAGCTGTTTTCCAAATATTAAGCATTTGTTCAGTAAGAATATTTTTATTTCAGCTTTTCATTCAACAGGATTCAACTAGAGTAATAGTGCCTCACTCTATTTGCATTTCAAAATGAAGAAATTACCTTTTTTGGTTTTCAAAGCATATTTGGGGCTGTTGGGAAAATAAATAAATACTAAAGGACTGTGGAGACATTTAAATTGTAACAATTACTATTATATAAACCTGAGTTGCCTTATTAATAACCCATTCTCTCCTAAGATAAAGCAATTATTTCATTCCTGAAAAATATCAGACTTCCCCACATCTGTTGTGGTCAGTGTTAGGGAGCAACAGTCTCTAGTCATTTACTCATTCATTCAGTTATAAATATTTGTTGTTAAGAATCTGTCTTCCAAAACAGGAATACAAAATAAATAAAAATCATGTTTGTCAACAGTGTTCTCTCTTCCCTTGTATCAGCTTTTATCATCTCTCTCTCTCAGAATGATCTCTGTATTGTACAAATAAACCAGTCTAGGCACATTTTACATGTATACAATTCAGGCAATATTTGGCTCCAGTAAAACAATGACTATTCCTTTAGAAGTTATATTTATATTTATTTATTTTACATTCATGTTAATTCAATTAAAAATATCTAACCTTTATAATATTAAAAATTATAATAAACATTTCAAAATAATTGTGAGTAAATATAGTTAAGAAGAATTATAGAGAATTATTTTGATCTTTATTTTAAAAAAGGCATAGGAAAAAGAAAAGTTATAAACATTAATGTGTGCATTTAATTTGACAGATTAGTCATTTTTGTAAGAAGAGATGGATTTTATTCATCAGTGCATTAGTCCATGTGACTTACTCTTCTTAATTAAGGAAAAGACTTAAGATTTTTTGAAATAAGAAGAAAGTCTATCCCAAAAATCTATAGATGAGTTTCCATGGTCCATGTTTCTCCTGTAGTTTTAGAGTCAGAATGAATGGACTCTTCTGTTTAAAAATAATTTTTCAATGTGAAAATTAAGATTGTAAATTCACATGGTTATAGAGAAAATGTTTTGAAATAATTATTTTTCCTTACTGCAGTGTGTGAAATAAATTAACAAGTATTAATATGTTCTCTGAGCCTAAAAGGCTTTTCTAAATACTAAATTCAGTACTAGGTGCAATGCAATATAAATTATAGGTTACAGTTAATATACATAATAACTAAAGTATCCAGAGGTAACATAATTGACATAATTGACTCATAAGTCAAACACACACCTTCTGTAAAGACTTATGTAAAAAAATATATTTTAAAGAATATAAGCTAAGGACTTAACTCACTTAATAAAGTATTTGTCTTGAGTGCAGACAAATTCTATCTTCAGAACCATTAAAAAAATAAACAAAGATGCAGACCAAATCAAACTAAAATTCTCAAGAAGATAGGGTCATATTTTATTTATTTATTTATTTATTTTTATTTTATTATTACGAACAAAGAAATCACACTTTCTTTCCTAGTATATCCTTATTCAAGGTCCCTTCCCCCTCCCACCACATCAGGTCATTCTCTCTTCTCCACAACTCCCCATCCCTTCGCTGGGCAGGCAGCAGGCAGTCCCAAGGTCCCACTGCCCCAATATTGCTTAGTTCAGCCTCCACTCCTGGCAGATCCAGTTTTCTCCCCACAACCTCAAAACTGAGTCAGGTGTTCCTCTTGGGGGAGTGGGATCCCAGGAGTCAGTCCAGGGTGTTTCTGATCCCAAGCTGTTCAGTGGTTGTGGTTTGCAGCTTGAGCATGCTTTGCTTTTTTTCTTGTTTGTTTGTTTGTTTAGAGTCCACTAATGAGGGAGTACATCCCCTGATTATCTTTCTGGGTTTGTGAGACCTCACTCAGGAGGATATTCACCAAATCCATCCATTTACCTGCAAATTTTAGGATATCATTTTTTCTTACTGCTGAGTATGTACCACAGTTTGTTAATCCATTCTTCAGTTGAGGGGCATCTAGGTTGTTTCCAGGTTCTTGCTATTACAAATAATGCTGCTATGAACATAGAAGATACGGTCATATTTTCGTGAGCATTTAGAATTTGTATTCCCAACAAAAAGTTTTATATATCTTGGTGTCAACATGTCATATATTAAATGCAAACCCAACAAGTCATAGCAACTTATATGCCTAGTTTCAACCTCACGTATCGCCACTAATTGCTAGTACTAATTATTATGTAATATAACCTTACACTTCAGCAGTTCTCAGCCTTCTGGAGTTGTGACTTTTTAATATAATTCCTCATATTGTAGTGAATTACATCCATAAAACTATTTGTTACTTGACAACTGTAATTTTGATACTGCTATGAATTATAATGTTAGTATCTGATATGTGGAATATCTAATACGGGACCCTTGTGAAAAGATCCTTCAGACCTACAAGTTGAGAACCATTGGTCTAAAACATTTTCTATTGTTCTCAGTATATCATATTTGCATGCCCTGACACTGATTTTGAGGCAAGAGAAAACTTCTCACAAGGAAAGGCTTTTCTCCTAGGTAACATTCTTATACCTTTACTGCAAATATAATTTATAGAAATTTTATCTATGACAACAATACTGAAAACATTTCTTCAACTTTGAATCGTTGAGTGTTGAAATCAACACTAATGCCCGTCTTGAGGAATGGATGGGAGATGGAGTAAGGGGAGGCTGAGGGAGGACTGGGAAGAACTGAGAAGAGGGAAGGGGGGGCAGAGGTAGATTTAGAAAAAAAATCCCATTTTTTAAAATATATTCTTAAAAGAAATAAAGAAAGAAAGAAAGAAAGAAAGAAAGAAAGAAAGAAAGACAGAAAGAAAAATAGCCTGTTGGTTAGAACTCCCCAACTCTAAAACACTGTTCTGTGACACCTTCATACTCCATGGTCAAATTATCTTTTACACTTCATTTTCTTTCTTGCCAAATGATTCTATTTTATTGTGATATACATAGGGCTTCCTCTTTTCCATTAAAAACTTACATATTTAAGATTACTTTCCGCACTGTATTTATCCATAATTATTGGATTAAAGTTAAGGGTGTATTGCCAAATTACTAAAATGTTCACACCACCAATATTTCTCATTTGAAACAGTTTTGACTCTTAATTGAAACAATAAAATGTTATCTATCTTAAGAAAAAAAATCAACACTAAACAAGTGTAGTGGGATTATGTGTTACATTGTAAATAATTGTCCTGTCTATGGGTTTAATAAAAAGCTGATTGGCCAAAAGTGTAGGTGGGGCTACCAGATTAAGAATACTTTGGGAACATCTCAGAGCAGGGCAGAGCCACCAAACAGATGCCATGTGAGGACAAAGAGACACCATGGAGACATTATGATGAGAAGCCAGGAGAAGCAGAGGAAAGAAGCTGACATTCTGATCGGAAAAAAGGTGCCCAGCTGCATGGCTATAGGATAAGAATCATGGGTTAAGATGAAGGAGTTAGCAAGTTATATGCCTGGGCCCTAGGCCAATCAGCGTAAAATTAACACAAGCATCTGTGTGATTATTTGGGCCTTAGCAGCAATGGGGCTGCAAGGCTAGACTGGAAAGTCTGGACAAGAAGCCTATTACTACAAAAAAGAGCCAATGTTACCAAGTTAAATATCATCATAGAATAGATTTCTAAGGGTAATAATAAGCAAGAAATTTTACTAAGTGAATTTTCATTAAATTTTTTAATTAAATAATAAAATTTTTAAAGCTTGATGTTATAATAACAAAAATATTCCTATGGTGGGATCTCTGCCATACTAATTAAAAACCCACTTTCTTTAATTTTTATTTTCATTTATTTATTTATTCTTTATCCATGTATCCCCTTGTTCAGGTTCCCTTCCCCCTCTTGCTATTCCCAGTCACTCACTCTTCTCTCCATCAGTTTATCACCTCTGCAGCAAGGGCAGGAGGTCCCAAGGTCCCAAGGTGGCTTACTTCAATATCCACTCCAGGCAGATCTGCTTTCCTCACCCCCCATCAAGACTGAGTTAGGTGTTTTTTTTGTAGGGAGTGGCATCCAAGGTGCCAGTCCAAGGTGTTTCACATCCCAAGCTGTTCAGTGGTTGTGGTTTGCAGCTTGGACATGCTTAGCTTTTTTTTTGTTTAAAGTCCACCAATGAGTGAGTACATCCCCTGCTTCTCTTTCTAGGTTTGTGATATCTTGCTCAGGAGGATATTCTCCAAATAGATCCATTTGACTGCAAATTTTAGGGTATCATTTTTTCTTACTGCTGAGTAGTACTCCATTGTGTAAATGTACCACAGTTTGTTAATCCATATTTCAGTTGAGGGGCATCTAGGTTGTTTTCAGGTTCTTGCTATTACAAATAATGCTGCTATAAACATAGTTGAGCTAATGCCTTTGCAGTGCGAACGTGCATCTTTAGGGTATATGCCCAGTAGTGGTATTGCTGGGTCTTTGGGGAAATTGATCCCCAGTTTTCTGAGAAATCGCCATACTACATTCCAGAGTGGCTAAACCAGTTTATACTCATACCAACAATGGAAGAGTGTTCCCCTAGCTTTGCAACCTCTCCAGCATAGGCTGTCATCTGTGTCTTTTATCTTAGCCAATCTACAGGTGTAAGGTGGTATCTCAAAGTTGTTTTGATCTGCATTTCCCTGATGACTAAAGATGTTCAGCACTTTTTCAAGTGCCTTTCTGTCTTTCATAATTCTTCTGCTGAGAATTTTGTATTTAGTTCTGAACCCCCTTTATTGATAGGGTTATTCAAGGTTTTGGGCTCTAGATTCTAGAGTTCTTTATATATTTTAGAGATCAGTTCTCTATCACTTGTAGGGTTGGTGAAAATCTTTTCCCATTCTGCAGGCTGTCGTTTTGTCCTATTGACAGTGTCCTTGGCTTTACAGAAGCTTCTCAGTTTCAGGAGGTCCTATTTATTGATTGTTGTTCTTAGTGTCTGTGTCACTGGTGTTATATTTAGGAAGTGGTAACCTGTGCCAATGCTTTGGAGGGTATTTCCCACTTTCTTCTCTGTGAGGTTCAGTGTGGCTGGGTTTATGTTGAGGTCTTTAATCCATTTGGATATGAGTTTTGTGCAGGGTGATAGACCTGAATCTATTTGCGTTTTTCTACACACTACCATCCAGGTTTCAAAAAGAGTGTTCATACCACTTGGCACCCACGGACTAACACTGAAGCATAGGAAACCGGCACCCAAGGACTAACACTAAAGCATAGGAAACCGTATTTGGACATTGGATATGGGCAGTACAGGAAAGCCTCCATTGGCACTGAGAAGATAAGAAAAAAAAATATGTTCAGGAAGGAGGCAAAATCTTGTCAGCCTTGCTTTTCAAAAACACATGTACATGCTAATGTGTATAGAATGTATGCCACATAATGCAGCAATATCAAGTCATTGCTTGTATACTCCTTTAGTAATAACTTGGTATAAAAATATATATACTTTCCATTTTCTAGAAATGAGCATCTTAGTTTTTGGTAATAATGAAGCTTCAGGATACAATTATACAGACTAAACCTCTGTACATTTCTTGAAAGGATGACTTTAAAAATAAATTTAAGTTCAGACTTAAAAAAACTTATTTTAAAACATATACTTATTAATTATAATATTTTGTGTAATCATTTTTATGAAAAAGAAACCATGGTGGCTAATTTTATATTACTTGTAATAGAATATTACAAGTATTAATTATAATAAAGAATCTCCAGGATAAAATTTTAAAAAACAATTAAATGTAAATCTTAAAGTAATCTTATTGAGAGCAGTGGTTATATCAAAGACTATTATAAATACCAGACTTTTTAAAAGAATGCCTTCGAAGCAAGGAGAATCAACACAACTGAAATCCCTTTTCCTCTCACAACCATTCATGAAATATCAGTGGGAATCAGCACACAAACGACTGTCTCAGGTAGCCACTCAATATCATAGTACTAACAAAAGAATGATCCTTTTAGTCTTACACTATCTATCCTGGATCATAAAACTTTGAACTGAGAGACTGAAGGGCAGAATTATTTTGAAAAGGGCTATATGACTGCCATGACTCTAAAAGAAAGATAACCTTCTCCACTGCTGAGGCTTCAAGGGCTTGTCCAGTATCAACACTTACTAAATTCTTTGTGCTAGTCAACAGTATTATCTCAATAAATTCTCTCTTGTTATTGAACTTGTGTTATAGCTATCTGAACTATACAGACTTTATATTTCCATTGTACTTTTGTCCCTTGCACACACTTTAATATTGGTATAATGTTAAAATGTTTGGAAAAATTTTCAATTATTAATATTCACATAATCACTGTGAACTTTTGAAAATGGTATGTGCTTATACATCACTAGTAGAAAATGTCTAAAAAACTTTTAACAGTGAAACTTTTTGAGGTACTGTTTAGAGTAGTAGAAATGAGCACACTCTATGAAAATCAAATAGTCAATAGTATTATAAAATTTTGTAAGAGAGCCTTAACAAATATGTGAAATTTTTATATATCTTTGCTCAGGTACAGAATGCTTTAATATTTTACTAATCAAAATAATTTCTTAATGGAAAAATTCTTGTCCTTTAACATTCTGCTTTCACAGGAAGTATTTAATGTCTAGTACTCAATTTTAGTTATGAGGAATAAAGAAAATAGTGCTAAGAAAATAATGTGTAAGAAAATTTCTGTTGTATTTCAAATGTGATCATTTGTAAGTATAAGAGGTGTGGGAGAATCAAGTAACAAAACTCTATATGACATGGTCATTGTGTCTTCTCTACACTTTAATATAATTTTTACTTTTACTTATTGTCATAGAAAATGCATCAAAATTTTTAGAAAGATTTGATGAAAACTATAGAGAATTCAACAATAGCAGTAAAATGTTCTTTTTTATTTTTATTTTGTTATCTATATATATTGTTTAGTGATTTTACATCATGCACCCCATCAACCTCAGTTACTAGTTCTCTCAGAGTCATACCCATAAAATGTTTTTTAAGTAAAAATATTTTTACATTTTTATTTTTAAGCAAAGTTTCATGATTAATCAGCACATCAGTTTTATGAAGGCCAGATTTTGTTATTCTTAACAGACAGTAAATCTTAAATGCATAATTTTTACATTTATATGTCTATATTACAGTTAAATTTTGGCAAGATTTTTGGGTTCCTAAAGTTTACATGTAAACTGGAATAATTTTTTTGTTTAAGCAAATGAAGAAAAAATTTAATATACATCTTTAGAAAATGTAGGAAGAAATAATTTGTCACAATTATCCTGAGCCCAAGTTCCAGTTACACAATGAGTAGGCATACACTACTTGTGTATTACCCTGCTTAAAAAAGAAAAATGTTTCTAAATTGTTACCAGAATTCAGCATCAGAATTCAAAAGGCCATAATTCTCCATTAGTATTAGTGGGAAAAGTAGTAAGTAAATATTAAAATAAAAATACAGTTAACTCAAGAGAATTTAACGTAGACATGTCATAACTAAAAAATGACTACTGCTCTATTAATTTTAGATAATGTACTATAAGATTAAAATAGGATCTGTCCAATATAATAAAAGAAACATTCAAACTTAAGCAGCCACAGACTATTTTGGGGGCATAAAAACTGTACTTAATTATTGTTACATTGCAAATATTTCTATTAAGAGGAGAATAGGTGGCTGGAAAGATGACTCAGCAGTTAAGAGAAGTAGATGTTTTTGCAGAGGACTGGGGTTTGATACCCATTATGCATATGCAAGCTCAGAACCATTTGTAACTTCAGTCCCAGGGGATTCAATGCCTTCTTCTGGCCTTTGTGAGGACTAGGCATGCATGTGGTGTACTATTTAGTACAAGCTTTGATCCAAAAAATTCTATAAGAAATAAAGCAAGAAACAACACTCAATTAAATGGACAAGATTAAAATTTGTATTTTATGAATGAGAATTTGAAATTTAGAAGCAAGTTGGTTGTTAAAGATAGTGTAATTAGCAGGTTGAATCCATACACCTAAATATTACATGAATCATATTTGGTCTCATAAAATAAAGCCAGAGAAGATATTGGGGAAAAGCTGAAAGACCATAGTGACAGAGGAACAAACCAGCCACTTCTTACCCAGCCAGCTCCTCAGGATTGTCTCCATGATTCCTCAGCCTAAATGCCTCTGAGTCTTCAGCCAAAAGAGAAGGGCTGAACTAGGGTCTCCTTCAGCCTTATATCTTTTTCTCTATCCTGCCATTTTAATTCCTGGTTCAAACTTCCTAGTGCTATGATTCAAGGTGTGTATATTTCCAAGTACAGTGAGAAGAGGCATGGAATCCCAAGTGCTGAAAGGGTGTGTGCCACCACCACCTGGGCCTTGAACTCACAGATATCTGCCTCTGCCTTCTGAGTGCTAGGATTGAAGGTATGTGCCAACATTCCCTAACCTCTAGAGCTAAACCTGTGGCTGCCTCTGTCCTCTGATCTTCAGGCAAACTTTATTAGATGCACAATAATCACCACACCTAAACTCTGCAGATCACTTAATGTGCAAAAATAAATTCAGAGTAAAATCTACATATATTAGAAAGGTAAATGGTGCATCATCTGCAGCCTATAGGCCCAGAGTCTCTGGCATACCTTTCAGTGATGCAGAAAATCTGACATAGTCTGTCAGTCACTTCTCCTTGTGTCCTGAAGGATGCCTGGCATTTTTTTTTTTTTTAGCAAAGCAGGAACCTGAAAGACCATCTTGGTTTGTTCTACCAGAGTTCAGAGGTTACTTTCCTATGAAACCTGCATGTTCAGTTTATATAGCATACTATCCAGCATCCAATACCAGAACAGTTTCTTGTCCAGTGGCTAACTGTTGCCACAAAATAAATTCCACATGAAGTTTCTTCAATGTCTATCATTTTTCTGAAATACATTGGTGCTGGCAGGAGCAGACCTGTCTCACTGTCCAAAGAAGTTTAAGTTCTTAAAATATTTTAAATGTCATATTCTGCATGTCTTTGAAATGTTTGAAAACTACTTATCTAATTGAAATATATCTTTGAATGCCTACAAGAACCTAACTAACATGACTATAAGTTTGGTTATCTAGATGACGATTTATCTGCATTTCTCTGTTACACATTACAATTTTAAATGAGTTGCATAAGCATTAAACATTAATCAAGAGTAGAAAAATACATACAGCATAACAAAATTGACCTAAAGTTTGTATCAATAAACCAAAATCTATCTTTCTAATCATTCCTATATTATATTCTCCCTCCTTTTTTTTGAAAGAGATTGACTATAACCATTAACCATTTATAATGAAAATAAACATTAATAAGCAATATGTTTGGGAAATTGGATGTAGCTTTCTTTCTTTTACTATTTTCTGCTGAATAAGGGTGCTGGCAATGGTTTTTTTTTTTTGCTGTATACTTTTTACTGTTATTATTATTATTATTATTATGAACAAAGAAGTCACACTTTATATCCTTGTATATCCTTATTCAAGGTCGCTTCCCCCTCCTGCCACATCAGGTCATTCTCTCTTCTCCACAACTCCCCATTCCCTCCCTGGGCAGGCAGCAGGTGGTCCCATGGTCCCACTGACCCAATATTGCTTAGTTCAGTCTCCACTCCTGGCAGATCCAGTTTTGTCCCCCCTCCCTCAAGAGTGTGTCAGGTGTTCCTCTAGGGGAAGTGGGATCCAAGGAGTCAGTCCAGGGTGTTTCTGATCCGAAGCTGTTCAGTGGTTGTGGTTTGCAGCTTGGGCATGCTTGGCTTTTTTCTTGTTTGTTTGTTTAGAGGCCACTAATGAGTGAGTACATCCCCTGCTTATCTTTCTGAGATTGTGATACCTCACTCAGGAGGATATTCTCCAAATCCATCCATTTGCCTGCAAATTTTAGGACAATATTTTTTCTTACTGCTGAGTAGTACTCCATTGTGTATGGGTGACTGTCCAGGCAAACAGGTGTCACCTCTGTCATTTTCGAGACTTTGGAAGTTGCTTGCACTTCCTGTTTGTTTGGGTAATATTATATCCTTCTGTGGTCTTTGATGTGGTTGAAGGCTTAACAATTATAGGTATAGTTCTTCTTAGTTATTTTAAAAGGTATATTAGTATGAAACTTTAGACTCATAAGAATAAGGTAGATAGATAATGAGGTATTTTCTTTAAGTTTATTTTACACATAGACTAGCTATTATAACTGTAACTTTTGCTTGATAGCTATTCTGTTGTATGTAATTTTGATATATGGAAATTGAAACCTTCCTTTTTGATTAGACAGAAAAGAGGAAATGTGGTAGGACTGTTTTCTGTATGTGATGCTGTAAATAAAGTAACTGTTATGGCTTAAAAAAATAAATGAAGGAATCAAGTGTTTTGTCATAATGGAAAAGAAGAAAGCAATTAATGGACATTTCAATGTATATATAGGAGTGCTATAGTAAAATATTAGCTATGTAAAGAATTTGTAAAAATTTCTGTGAAATATGACTGACTGCTGAAATGCATATAATTAAAATGTGCATTATAATGAATTTTATTTAATTTTAAAGGAGGTAAATAAAAATTAAGCATTGCATGAACTTAAAAAAAGGCAAATGGTATGTTATATGTATTTACATGTACCTGTGTATGTGTATGATGTTTCACAGAACATGATACACAAACAAATTTGTATAGTATATTGTTTCAGATAGTATATTTGTAAAGTACTAACCAACTGTGCTCCAAGCAAGTCAAAGTCATTCATTTTGAAATCTTCTGAATCATCATAGATTCCTAGGATCACACAAAGGCTGAGCTTCTCTTTTTTAGAACCAGGGTTGTGTCCAGCATAACTCCTTAACTGTTGCCATCTCTACTACAAATATTTCGGGAACAATAATGCCAGTTTAGAATTGGAATAACAATTTTCTATATGGTAAACTCGGATACTTCATGTGAACTCAAAATTGTCCCTTAAAGGCCTCCTTTATTCATCACACGTTCAAATCTGGACTCTTTCATTCCTGATTGTATGGCTTTAAGAACAGTGTGGATGTAATCACCCTAATACCCAAGCCACTCAAAGACACATCAAAGAAGGAGAACTACAGACCAATTTCCCTCCTGAATATTGATGCGAAAATTCTCAACAAAATTTTGGCAAACCGTATACAACAATGTATAAAAGATATCATCCACCAAGACCAAGTAGGCTTCATCCCAGAAATGCAGGGCTGGTTTAACATACGAAAAACTGTAAATGTCATCCATCACATAAACAAACT
>PVIH01001199.1:240926-253362 GCA_004025045.1 Sigmodon hispidus
CTGGAGAGATCAGGAATACAGGGAGAATACCTAAATATAATAAAGGCGATTTACAAGAAGCCGACAGCCAGTATCAAACTTAATGGAGAAAAACTCAAAGCAATCCCACTAAAGTCAGGAACTAGACAAGGATGTCCTCTCTCCCCTTATCTATTCAATATAGTTCTCGAAGTTTTAGCTAAAGCAATAAGGGAACAAATAGAGATTAAGGGCATACAAATTGGAAAAGAAGAAGTGAAGCTATCTCTATTTGCAGATGATATGATTGTATACATAAGTGACCCACAAATTTCTTCCAAGGAACTGCTATGGCTGAGAAACACCTTCAGCAATGTAGCAGGATACAAGATAAACTCAAAGAAATCAGTAGCCCTTCTATACATTAGAGATAGAAGAGCTGAAAAAGAAATAAGGGAAACATTACCCTTCATAATAGCTGCAAATAGTATTAAATTCCTTGGAGTAACTATAACCAAAGAAGTAACAGACCTATTTGACAAAATTTTAAATCACTGAAGAAAGAAATTGAAGAGGATATCAGAAAATGGAAAGCTCTCCCATGTTCCTGGATTGGTAGGATCAACATAGTAAAAATGGCAATTCTACCAAAGGCAATCTACAGATTCAATGCACTGCCTATCAAAATCCCAACACAATATTTTTTGACCTTGAAAGAACAATACTCAATTTCATTTGGAATAACAGGAAAGCCAGGATTGCCAAAACAATATTACTCAACAGAAGAACCTCAGAAGGTATCACCATCCCTGACTTCAAGCTATACTATAGAGCTACAGTAATAAAAACAGCCTGGTACTGGCATAAAAACAGACTTGTGGACCAATGGAATAGAATTGAGGATCCAGACATTAACCCAAAAACCTATGAACACCTGATCTTTGACAAAGAAGCCCAAAATATTCAATGGAAAAAGGATAGTATATTTAACAAATGGTGTTGGCATAGCTGGATGGAAGTGTGCAGAAAAATACAAATATATCTGAGCCTGTCACCCTGCACAAATCTCAAATCCAAGTGGATCAAAGACCTCAACTTAAACCCAACCACTTTGAACAGACTCTACATGAGCAAGAGAATAGGGACTATGAGGAAAATTCCCACAGTGATGGCTGGGTGGAGCTCTGGGGAGCTTACTGAATTAAGAACAGCGATTGGGGACCTTCGGGAAAGGGAACAAGGCCTTCCAAAGATAGGCAACTGTTTACTGACAGAGGCAGTTGTGGAGCCTCGAGGAAAGAGATCAGACTGTGTTTCTGTGCATGGGCTGGCACTTCAGAGCCCATTACCTCCAGAGGAACACCTAACCCAGTTTTGACACTAGGATGAGGAAATCAGACTTACCTGTAGTGGATGCTGAGCTGATATACCTTGGGACTTCTTGCCCTTTGCGGGGAGGGGATGGGGGGATGGGAAGGAGGGAGGCTGAAGACTGCCCTGGAATAATTGGAAGGGGGAAGGGAGGGAGAGCAAGGGAATACATGGCAGAAAAAAAAGGAGTTTATTTTATAAGTAAAAACAGAAAGAAATAATGTAACCAGAAGACAAGGACATTAGAAAAAGAACAACCTAAGCAAAGAAGAATATGTGCTATAAAGTGCACAGTACAGTATATCTAGATTGCCAGTATTAAACTGCTAAAAGGAAATAAATTCAAGATGGAATTCTATAATCAATGAAGTACCATTAAAAACAAACATTTTCCATTTAAAAAACTATCTAAACCATACTGAATTCACTCCAGAACTAATTCTATAACAAGTAGGAAAAGTTAGACCAATCAGTGCATAGATAGAGTAATAGCATCAATAGGCAATTAGTTCCCATATTGTAGACAGCCATATGCTAAACCAAAACTTTGGTACAGTGTCTAGGACTTCTCACATTTGTCTACCTATCCCTAATAGCAGAGAGGAAAATAAATACATATTACTTAAAGTTCTGAAAATACTGTTTAAAACTATCTGCCTCTTCATATTGTTCTTAACATGCAGAAAAAAATAAATACTAAATAATAGTATGAAATATAATTGTTGGTTATCTTAAGATAAAAATAATAGCAAAAACTATAGAGATATAGTTTAGTGATAGAGCACTTGCTTAACACTGATTCATTGTTATTCACAGCATAACATTCCTTGCTTATTCAGCTGTGGGTCTGATCCCAAGTATTGTAAAATAAGCAAATAAAATGAGTTCTAAAAATATTCTTCTATTATACCCATAGAACAGTCAGCATTATGGGAACAGATGCAGATACCAATAACCAGACATTATGCAGAATCTAAGTTGGAGGTCTCCATCAGACCCCTCCCCTGAGAAATCAGGGAATCCCAAGAAAAAATAGGTGAAAATTTGTTAAGAGTCAGAGTGGAAGGAAGACAACAGCAAAAGAAGGTTCTCAAAAGTAACAAACCAAAGCACATATGACCTCACAGGGAGTGAAACAGCCGTCACAAGGCCTACAGAGATTTGTACAAGATTTTCTCTCTTAGTCAATCTAACAGGTGTTAGGTGGTATCTCAAAGTTGTTTTGATTTGCATTTCTCTGATGGCTAAAGATGTAGAGCACTTTTGCAGGTGCCTTTCAGTCATTCGTAGTTCCTCTGCTGAGAATTCCCTTTTTAGATCTGTACCCCATTTTTTGATAGGGTTACTCAAGGTTTTGGGCTCTAAATTCTTGAGCTCTTTATATACCTTAGAGATCAGTCCTCTATCACTGGTAGGGTTGGTGAAGATCTTTTCCCATTCTGTAGGCTGTCGTTTTGTCCTATTGACAGTGTCCTTGGCTTTACAGAAGCTTCCCAGCTTCAGGAGATCCCACTTATTGATTGTTGGTCTTAGTGCCTGTGCCACTGGTGTTATATTTAGGAAGTGGTGGCCTGTGCCAATTTGTAGAAGTGTATTTCCCACTTTCTTTTCTATCAAGTTCAAAGTGGTTGGGTGTAAGTTGAGGTCTTTGATCCACTTGGATTTGAGTTTTGTGCAGGGTGACAGGCTCGGATCTATTTGCATTTTTCTGACAGCCTATGTTGGAGAGGATGCAGAGCAAGGGGAACACTCCTCCATTGTTGGTGGGAGTGTAAGCTTGTTCAGCCACTTTGGAATGTAATATGGCAGTTTCTCAGAAAATTGAGAATCAATCTCCCCAAGGACCCAGCAATACCACTTCTGGGTGTACACCCTAAAGATGCACATTCACATTCCAAAGGTATTAGCTCAACTATGTTCATAGCAGCATTATTTGTAATAGCAAGAACCTGGAAACAACCTAGATGTCCCTCAGCTGAAGAATGGATTAACAAACTGTGGTACATCTACACAATGGAATACTACTCAGCAGTAAGAAAAAAATGATATCCTAAAATTCGCAGGCAAATGGATGGATTTGGAGAATATCCTCCTGAGTGAGGTATCACAAATTCAGAGAGATAAGCAGGGGATGTACTCACTCACTAGTGGTCTCTAAACAAACAAACAAGAAAAAAAGCCAAACATGCCCAAGCGGCAAACCACAACCACTGAACAGATTGGGATCAGAAACACCCTGGACTGACCCTTCGAACCCCACTCCAACTATAGGAAAACCAGACTCACTCTTGAGGGAGGGAGGACAAAACTGGATTTGGCCAGGAGTGGAGACTGATCCAAGCATTATTGGGTCAGTGGGACCATAGGACAGTCGGCTCCCTGCCCAGGGAGGGGAGGGGAAGTTGCAGAGAAGAAAAATGACCAGATGTGGTGGGAGGGGGAAGGGACCTTGAATAAGGATATACAGGAATGGAAAAAGAAATTCAGAGGGAAAGCTGAACACAAAGTAAATATATGTGTAGCAATCTTATTTGCATTACCACCCTTGATAAGCCATGCTTATGATTCTTATCCTCTTTATAGTTATTGTTAACTTTTCCGCATTTTAAATTCATTTTACTGTTTTTTTGAAAAATGCAAAATAAAGGAGAAAAAAAAGATTTTCTCTCTATATAATAGCGATTAACTAAGTGTTTTTATGGGACTCCTTATTTTGAGAATGAGTGGGTCTCTGATTCTTTTGCCTACTCTTGGAACTCTTTTCTTCCCATTGGATTGTCATGTCCAACCTCAACATAAAAATTCTTGCTTCATCTTGTTATGTTTTATTTTGTCATGTTTAATTATTATCTCTAAGAAGCCTGTACTTTTCTGGTGAGAGACAGATTAGATCCAGAGTAGAGGGGAGGTGGAAAAAAACTAGAAGGAGTAAAGGGAGAAAAAAAATTATAGTCAGGATATATTGTATGAGAAAACAATCTTTCAATAAAAAATAATTAAACAGTAATAGAATCTGCACAAATACTGATGTGATATTGACATTGCATAAGAATATTCTATATTTTCCTTGCAGTATTGCCACAAAGCAGCTTTTAGTGGCACACACAACACTGTCACAGAAGCACAGCCCAGCTCATAAGGAGATAATCATTTTACATTCTTAAAAAAGATAAAAATGCACTTTCATAAAGATACAAATGAAAACAATCTTTAACCTCTCATATATTACTTTTGGGCAGAAAACTATCCTATTCAGCCCTTACATTAATCTTTGATGCCATGGCAGAGAAGGTACATGCCTGTCCATTTAAAATAAATGAAGGAATTGAGACATAGGGAATTTAACTTGCACAGGTAGTTAGTATCTGTGCCAAGACGAGAACACATTTTCTACCTGAATCCAGTGCCAATTGCATGATCCCTAGTCACCTTGAGCAAAAAATAGTATAAAGCCAATTTATCTTGGATCACATTCAAGGAAATTTAGTTGTACTCACATTAAAAAGCAAATACATTTATAGGTTTTCTAACATGCATGCCAAGAATAGTATTACATAAAACTGCTACTGTTCCTAGGTTTTACATACTGAATATATGAAAATGTATCTGCCTCTGGCTCTGGTGTGTTTTTCTTAATGCTGAAGTATAATCTATGTGTTGGTAAATTAATCAAATTTATTTGTCCATTTTTTCTTTCAGGATGGGGAGTAAATGTCTTTATTCTCTGAGCCATCCAACGCAGCCATGCACTTTGCTTTCTTGTTTTTTAATTTAAAAATATTATTAATTAAAAATCTCATTTATTTTACATTCCAACCTCAATTTCTCCCATCTCTTCTCCTCTCCTTTCATTCCTTCCCCACCTCCCCATTCACTCCTCCTCTGTTTCTGTTCAGGAAGGGGCAGTTCTCTCAGAGATATCAACAAAGCATGGCTTGGTTGTCCAAATTTCTTAAAGAGAAAAAAGAAACAAAATGCAACAAAATAAAAGAATAAAGTTCACTGAAAATGTCATTCAAATACTCAATGTGACAGAAAGAGTTGTCATGTAAATTACCTGAGGATTCTTATTGATACTGGCCTTTTTCTTAAGATGCCAATGACCAATTTCACTTGTTTTAGAGTGGTAGGTTCAAGTGTGTTCTTGCTTTCAAGGCCTACACTCCTGTGTGCTTTGTTCATACGTTAAAACGCAGTCGTTTCACCCCGAATACCATCTTCATTCCCACAAACCGCTGGCTCATCTTCTACTCTATCTGCCAGCCCAGAGCTGTTCAGAAGGAGGTAACACACTCACTTCTTTGACTAGAGCCAGAAGCTTTGAAGGTAGTTGGTGATAACAAATTAGACCTGATGGGAACATGAACACTTGACGCATGTTCCAGCTGGACTACCCCAAAAGCATTATCATACTCGTCTCTGGTTCCAGTAAAGGGTGATTTTCTGCAGTGCTCTGAATGGGAATCTCTTGGCCGACTCGGCTCAGAAAAGGCTGCCAAATTAGACCTGGATTGCCAGACTTGTAGTTTATAAGAAAGAGTGGCCTATTGGATATCTATTGACAGCAAAAGTTGCTTGTTTTCCTCTGATATTATCAGAAAGATTTTTTTTTAAGGGAAAAGAGACAGAAAGAGAGAAGAAACATGATAATAAGACAATGAGATAAGTAGGCTGACTTTGAAAACAGATCCCAAGTGAATCAATAGCAACTTTGGCTTACGAATCTTTTTTAAGGAATTGAAAGCATGTGTTTGCCTATTTCGTTGGTGTTTCTTGGTAAATGAGTTGACAAATCAGAAAGACCGCAATTTAATCTTTGCTCTCAGAGAAAAACATAGGCTTATTTTTAGCAACTTATTTGTGCATAATTCTAGCACATATGATTTCACTCATTACACAAACACTATTCATATTTACCTCTGTTAAGTGTTTATGGTGTCTTAGAATGTCTTAGACATGTCAGTGACTGGAATTGTCATGTTTAGTCAAAGCGACTTGAAAACTTACTTGTTTCTAAATATGATGAAAACATGGTAATCCTTAAAGATTTCTAGGTAAGGGTCTGGTAGAAAACAGATTCAAAAACTTGATAATCTAAGTTAATATTTTATCTTATCCTTTGTCCAGGAAGTCAATAGCTCTCTACAAATATTTTCTTACCTATATAAAGAAGGTTAATGCTCAATGATAGATATTGAGTAGATCTAACAATGTAAAGGAAGTCTCTATGTAAATTACCAAGTTCAGAGTAAACTAACAAATTAATACTGACTTTATTTTTATTTTTACTTATGAGCATTTGTCCTCAGACACAACAGGATGTATAGTTCAAGTAAAATATGCAATGGTCTTTAGACACAATTTACACTTATATGAATATAAAGTAGCGTTGTTGCTATTTTTAGACTCAATAGAGAAAAATTCAAGTATGAATGCAATAATAAACGTGGTAGTAACTTCAGTATTGTTTCATGTTATGTCATGGTCCTCAACTTCACCTCACTTTCCCACATTGTGCTTTAATTTAAAGGCCACAGGTACAATGTCTGACAAACCCTCAAGTAAAATGTCATCTCAAAAGAATACTTTAGCTGCATTTTTTTTTTTTTTTGCATTTAACCCTTAACTCCAGTGAGACCTAGGAAAACATATCTTAGATTCCAGTGGCTTCCAAGACTGGTCATTTGAACAAATGACATGATTTGAGAAATATCAAGAGGCCTCACCTGAAAAATATATCTCTCCTTAGGGATATTCCTGGAATTCCCATCACCGAGGGCAAACAGAAAGCCCTTTGCACATACACAGAGCTGCTAATATAGCATTTTCCATGTAACAGCTTGGACAGAAAATGAATAAAAAATAATTTGACATAATTTTAAGGTGAAAAAAGTGGTTACACTTTTATCTTTGCTCTGGCAAAGTGTTTTTCATTCCCATTTCAAATTAAAAATTCTATTTAAATTTTGTCAGCTTCCTAAACCTGAAGCAATCTAGTACATACATTATTTACTCTTACACCTTTATCATTAGATTTCACTCAACTATGAAATATATGCATCCACAATATAACCCTTAATGACATTTAGTAATAAACTCTCATATCCTTAAATGACAAAACCTGATTGGGAGAGCTCCTCACCTTTATCAAGCAAAGAAAATGCAAAGATTAGATTTTAGCCAGGAAGGGAAATTGTACCCGAATGGCAAATAGAAGACCATTAAGCAATATGCATGCAAAATGACTTAAAATTTAAACTGTAAAATTAAGGATAATCTTAGAAGGAAATCTAATTGGATATTGTGAAAAAATCTGTTTTATTTTCTTTTTCATAGAAAAATATTTTTAATTGCTTAAAAATCTTACCATACAATTACTCCTTTTTAGAAAAGATGTAGACAATGCTCTTTTCATTAAAAGACATAATATTTTCATGACATATTAAAAAATTTTAATCAGGAGTTGGAGAAATGGCTCAGTGATTAAAAACACTCAGTGTCCTTCCAGAGAACCTCAGTTCCGTTCTCAGTACCTATTTCACACACCCATAACCAACTGTAATTAGTAGGTCCCATGTTATGGCTTCTGTAGATATTTGTAATGTGGTACATTTACACATTACACATTAAAAAAAAAAAACAAAAACTCAATGACATCATGAAATTTGCAGACAAATGGATGGAACTACAAAAAAATCTCCCTGGGTAAGGTAATCTAGAGCCAGAAACAAAAACATGGTATATGCTCACTTATAAGTGGAAAACATTTTAAAATATTTTCTCATTGCTATAAACACCTGTATGCATGAACCCTTAGTTTTTGACTCTCACCCCAAAGTAATTATCTCTAAAACTTCCTCAGAAGAATCTCCTTAGTCCAAATAAAACAAGATTTTTTTTCTATTATAATCATTTATCTAGTATTCTATAGCCACCTGTGCTCCTTGACCTCATCTGAAGCTACAATTAATCACCCTTCATTGCTGCCTTGACTATACTACAAATTTCTTTTAACCACCGACAGCCTAACATCTCCAAACCCAATAATTTCACATTCCTCTAAATGATGAACTTCTATATGTATACTTTATAACATTATTAAAGAAGTAAAACATGTTTCTTTAATTTGGCAGGGATTATACATTACATTGACTAAGCTTTTCATTAGTTGTTCAAGAGGCAGAGCTAATTGCTTTACCACCAGACCTTTGTGACAAGACAGTCAGTGGTGTTCAAAATGTTTCAAGCTGATGAAACATTTATAAACTCAGAATAATAAAATCATAAATTGGGGCTAGAGAGATGACTTTGGGGCCAAGAACACTTACTGTTCTTACAAGAGGTCTTTCGTTCACTTCCCAGTGCCTACATAGTGGCTCACAATTGTCCCATTCCTTGCAATCTAATGTCATCCTCTATCCTAAAGCACCAAGACAGACATACATATAGGCAAAATCACCATACACATAATATGCAATAATCTATAAAAAAGAAAATCATAAATTAGTTCCACATAATATGATGTAAGATATAGTTTCAAGTAGGACATGACATGGAGAATGGTGGAATATGGAGTAAAATATGATTTGAGTTATATATCACAAGTTGGTCTTCTAAGATGAAACAAAACCTGTGCAGAGCACATAATAATATTTATGCTCAATTTTTATTAGTAGTATTTACTTTTTTAGTAATATTTGTTAGTGGTAGTAGATATAATTTTACAAAATAGTTATGACTTTTTCACACATATCTGTACTTTGATCCTAATTGTCCCCCATTACCTACTATATTTTCTATTCTTCACCATCTGAGAGTAACTACCCCTTTAGCCTTCTAAATAGTCCTTTTTTTTCCTTTCAGATCTAGACTTCACAGATCTGAGAATTATATGATATTTGTATTTTTTTTCTTTTTCCTTCTTTATTTTGTATTTAACAAAAAAACAGTAACATGAATTTAAAATGAGGAAAAGTTAACAATAACTATGAACAGGATAAGAATCATAAGCATGGCTTATCAAGGGTGGTAATGCAAATAAGATTGCTACACATATATGTGTTCAGCTTTCCCTCTGAAATTTTTTTTTTCCCATCCCTGTATATCCTCATTCAAGGTCCCTTCCCCCTCCCACCACATCTTCACATTTCTCTTCTCTGCAACTCCCTATCACCTCCCTGGGCAGTAAGCAGACAGTCCTATGGTCCCACTGACCCACTAATGCTTGGATCAGTCTCCACTCCTGGCCAAATCCAGTTTTGTCCCCCCTCCCTCAAGAATAAGTCTGGTATTCCTATAGTTGGAGTGGGGTTCGAAGGGTCAGTCCAGGGTATTTCTGATCCCAATCTGTTCAGTGGTTGTGGTTTGCCGCTTGGGCATGTTTGGCTTTTTTTTTTTTTCTTCTTGTTTGTTTGTTTAGAGACCACTAGTGAGTGAGTACATCCCCTGCTTATCTCTCTGAGTTTGTGATACCTCGCTCAGGAGGATATTCTCCAAATCCATCCAATTGCCTGCGAATTTGAGGATACCGTTTTTTCTTACTGCTGAGTAGTATTCCATTGTGTAGATGTACCACAGTTTGTTAATCCATTCTTCAGTAGAGGGACATCTAGGTTGTTTCCAGGTTCTTGCTATTACAAATAATGCTGCTATGAACATAGTTGAGCTAATACCTTTAGTATGTGAATGTGCCTCTTTAGGGTATACACCCAGAAGTGGTATTGCTGGGTCCTTGGGGAGATTGATTCTCAATTGTCTGAGAAACCGTCATATTGCATTCCAAAGTGGCTGAACAAGCTTACACACCCACCAACAATGCAGTAGTGTTCTCCTTGCTCCACATCCTCTCCAACATAGGCTGTCATCTGTGCCTTTTATCTTAGCCAATCTAACAGGTGTTAGGTGGTATTTCAAAGTTGTTTTGATTTGCATTTCTCTGATGGCTAAAGATGTAGAGCACTTTTTCAGGTGCCTTTCAGCCATTCGTAGTTCCTCTGCTGAGAATTGCCTTTTTAAATCTGTACCCCATTTTTTGATGGGTTATTCAGGGTTTTGGGCTCTAAATTCTTGAGCTCTTTATATATCTTAGAGATCAGTCCTCTATCACTTGTAGGGTTGGTGAAAATCTTTTCCCATTCTGTAGGCTGGCGTTTTGTCCTATTGACAGTGTCCTTGGCTTTGCAGAAGCTTCCCAGCTTCAGAAAATCCCACTGATTGAATGTTGGTCTTAGTGCCTGTGCCACTGGTGTTATATTTAGGAAGTGGTGGCCTGTGCCAATTTGAAGAAGTGTATTTCCCACTTTCTTTTCTATCAAGTTCAAAGTGGCTGGGTTTAAGTTGAGGTCTTTGATCCACTTGGATTTGAGTTTTGTGCAGGGTGACAGGCTCGGATCTATTTTCATTTTTCTACACACTTCCATCCAGCTATGCCAACACCATTTGTTAAATATACTATCTTTTTTCCATTGAATATTTTGGGCCTCTTTGTCAAAGATCAGGTGTTCATAGGTTTTTGAGTTAATGACTGGATCCTCAATTCTATTCCATTGGTCCACAAGTCTGTTTTAATGCCAGTACCAGGCTGTTTTTATTACTGTAGCTCTATAGTATAGCTTGAAGTCAGGGATGGTGATATCTCCTGAGGTTCTTTTGTTGAGTAAAGTTGTTTTTGAAATCTTGGCTTTCCTGTTATTCCAAATGAAATTGAGTATTGTTCTTTCAAGGTCCAAAAAATATTTTGTTGGGATTTTGACAGGCAGTTCATTGAATCTGTAGATTGCCTTTGGTAGAATTGCCATTTTTACTATGTTGATCCTACCAATCCAGGAACATGGGAGAGCTTTCCATTTTCTGATATCCTCTTCAATTTCTTTCTTCAATGATTTAAAATATTTGTCAAATAGGTCTGTTACTTCTTTGGTTATAGTTACTCCAAGGAATTTAATACTATTTGCAGCTATTATGAAGGGTAATGTTTCCCTTATTTCTTTTTCAGCTCTTCTATCTTTAGTGTATAGAAGGGCTACTGATTTCTTTGAGTTTATCTTGTATCCTGCTACATTGCTGAAGGTGTTTCTCAGCCATAGCAGTTCCTTGGAAGAATTTTGTGGGTCACTTATGTATACAATCATATCATCTGCAAATAGAGATAGCTTCACTTCTTCTTTTCCAATTTGTATGCCCTTAATCTCTATTTGTTCCCTTTTGCTTTAGCTAAAACTTCGAGAACTATATTGAATAGATAAGGGGAGAGAGGACATCCTTGTCTAGTTCCTGACTTTAGTGGGATTGCTTTGTATTTTTCTCCATTAAGATTGATACTGGCTGTCGGCTTATTGTAAATCGCCTTAATTATGTTTAGGTGTTCTCCCTGTATTCCTGATCTCTCCAGGGCTTTAATCATAAAGGAGTGTTGGATTTTGTCAAAGGCTTTTTCCTCATCTAAGGATATGATCACGTGGTTTTGTTCCTATAGTTTGTTTATGTGATGGATAACTTTAGAGTTCTTTGTATGTTAAACCAGCCCTGCATTTCTGGGATGAAGCCTACTTGGTCATGGTGGATGATATCTTTTATGTGTTGTTGTATACGGTTTGCCAAAATTTTGTTGAGAATTTTCGCATCAATATTCATGAGGGAAATTGGTCTGTAATTTTCCTTCTTTGTTGTGTCTTTGAGTGACTTGGGTATTAGGGTGATTGTGGCCTCATAAAAGGAATTTGGCAATATTCCTTCAGTTTCTACTGTGTGAAATAGTTTGAGGAGTAACGGTAGTAATTCTTCTTTGAATGTCTGGTAGAATTCAGCACTGAAGCCATCTGGACCAGGGCTTTTATTTTTGGGGAGGTTTTTAATAACAGTTTCAATTTCCTTAAGGATTATAGGCCGGTTTAGGTAATTAATCTGATGTTCTTTTAATTTTGGTAGATGGTACCTGTCCAGAAAGCTGTCCATTTCTTCTAGGTTTTCCAATTTTGTGGAATACAGATTTTCAAAATATGACCTGATAATTCTCTGTATTTCCTGGGGGTCTGTTGTTATGTCCCCCTTTTCATTTCTGATTTTGTTGATTTGGACACTCTCTCTCTGTTTTTTGATTAGTTTGGCT
>PVIH01001200.1:0-25313 GCA_004025045.1 Sigmodon hispidus
TGAAGAATGGATTAACAAACTGTGGTACATCTACACAATGGAATACTACTCAGCAGTAAGAAAAAATGATATCCTAAAATTCGCAGGCAAATGGATGGATTTGGAGAATATCCTCCTGAGTGAGGTATCACAAACTCAGAAAGATAAGCAGGGGATGTACTCACTCATTAGTGGTCTCTAAACAAACAAACAAGAAAAACGCCAAGCATGCCCAGGCTGCAAACCATAACCACTGAACAGCTTGGGATGAGAAACACCCTGGACTGACCCTTCAGATCCAACTCCAACTATAGGAACATCTGACTCACTCTTGAGGGAGTGGGGGACAAAACTGGCTTTATTTTTCCTCTAGAAGAATTATCTCAAGTTTCTTATGTCTAGAATCACAAAAGAACAAATGAATGTTGCCTCAAGATACTTAGGTTATGATAACTGGGTAGCAGTAGCAATATAGAAAAGTGATGCCTTACCGAACTCACACATCATTTCTTTGATACTTTGACTAACCTTATAAAATATTATTATTTTTCTGATTGTAAAGGTCAACAGCCTAATATTCTGAGATGCTAAATCATTTGAACAAAGTCATACAGCTGATTGTGTCCTAATTAGCATTCATACTCAGGTCATAATACTCAAACACCATTTTAGTTTTTTGACAGTGGATAAGTTCAAGAATAAATTTGGAGTAGGATAGACCTTTCATCAGTCAGTAGGACAAGAGAGGCACAAATGTGGCACCACCAACAATATCAGCTGGTAGCTGATGTTATAGAGATGGCAGGTTTTCTTTTAAGTTGTGTAGTTTCCAAGAGTGACTTCTAAGAATTTGAGGGAATAACTCATGTCTCTTAAAAATTTTGTGTGGCTGTTGTAACTTGCACTGTAACCATATTTAAAGGGCCATGAGAAAGATAAGTAATGTCCTAAGTGTGAGGCTCTTGCCTAAAACGGGTGATGTCTTTATACAAGTAGTAGGAGATATCATGAGTGAGGATTAAGGTGAGAGGCCCTTTACAACAGCCTTAGGAGGACCCCAATCTGTCAATACTATGATGTACAGAATTTTTGTTGTTTATAGTGGGATATATTGCTAAAGGAGGCTCTATTGACTAGAATGAAGTGTCTTGTTTCTAATCCTAATATAGCTTAAAATATAAATGTATATATATGTATATATATTACTATAGTGCATATTCATTTTTATAAAGAGAATGATGGTTGGGTAAATAATATTTAATTAAGTTGCTAGGATTCTGTAACAAGGCAACTTTTACTACAGAGAAGAGCTAGGGAAGAAAAGATCTGAGGAAATATGCAGCTAAGTGAGAGAATAGGCCAGGCAGGGAGAAGAGAGAATGACTGGGAAGGGCAGGAGGGGGAAGGGAGTTTAAGCAAGGGTCTACATGCATAAAAAAATGAGACTTAATTCAAAAATGAAAAAATAAAAAAATATACTTTTTAAAATTTTTATTTTTCTTATACTAAGTGCTGGCTTAACACGGTTGTCATTTTTCATACAAACAGAAGCAGTTATAGTGAAACAGACCTCCAGGGATCTTCAGAGGAAAGAAATCATGTGAGGAGTAGTTAAACCAGCAACTTTCCACATTACCAAAAAGACAAAGAAATTACAAATAGACAACTATATAGTATTTATTGCCCGAGTCTGTGTACCTACAAAGTGCTGATTCTTTTACTGAGGTTTTAGTAACAAAAGTTACAAATTATTAGTTACTATTCTAATTGGCTTCTCTAGAATTAGTGTGATAAAACATTTACCAACAGCAGGTTGGGGCCATGTCGTTATTCGGCTTGTATGTTGCAGTCCATATTTGAGGGAAGCCAAAGCCAGAGCTCAAGGCAGGACCCTGGACAAAGGAACTAAAAACCAGAGACCATGGTGGAAAGTTTGTTCCTCTGACTTGTTTACTTTCCCTTCTCATATAGGCCAGGCATATTCGTCTAGATGTGGCACAACCCTCAGTGGCCAGGGTCCTTGTGCATCAACTGGCAATCAGGAAAATGCCTCACAGATGCTTGTGTCAGTTGACAAAAACTAACTGGCAATTCATTTATGGAAATCGTAGTTGTAATAAACAAATTTGATGTATTAGTAGGTGAATATGGACACATTTTGTTTCTTGTTTATAATGTAGTCCAACTCAAGTATTCCTGATTGGCTGGATGTTACCTGATTGGCAGGATGTTATCTGATTGGCAGGATGTTATCTGATTGGCAGGATGCTTTCAAGGTGATGATCAGCAACCAGTATACTTTCTTTTTGCTCGGTCTACTTCAAGTGCCTTCTACTGAAGGCAAAGAGAAGATGCTTGCTTAATTCTGTGGATTGTAAATGGTGCTGTTCATATTTATGACAATTCAGTGAAATAGTTGTACTATTCTCACTCAAAAGGTATGCCTTTTGCTCTTTTGTTTAACTGGAGCATATCTACCTAGCAAGTACTATGGAGTGCTGTCTTGCTTGAACTTCGAATCATGTTACCAGTTCTCACTAGCAAAAAAGTAATGGATGGAAGTGATTTGTGAACATCAAGCTTTGCCATGGTGCTGAATTGCTTGCTTTCCCACTCTTTGCTTCCTCTACAGTGAGACAGCCCCAGAGCAGAGCAGAATACAGATACATAGGAGGCTGGCTCCCTGGAAGACTGTGTGGAATGTTTTCCAATCTGCTCCCCCTGGCTGCCTTTAATGCAGGAGCATTAGTATAAAATTTTATCATATTAAGTTATAGACATTTTGGAGTAGCTATAACTGGCTCAAGTCATTCTTAGAAATATTCATATCTTTCTCTATAAGTGGGAGAATATGAGAAATATTATTTCTGATAACCAAGCAACTTCTCCAACTTTTAATTCTCTGGAGAAAAATGTTCACCCTCAGTACTCATATATCTGACTCTTTGCATGCACATTTCATAGTAGTCAACTATTGAATAGATAAATGTCCTGTAGTTATGCTAATATCTTTCTATGAGAAAATTTGTACAAGTACATGTAGGTATTGTAGTCATTTATATATTTTTAACACTTTAAAATATTTCTTATTGAACTGTAGAAGTTTGTTTATAAGATTAATTAGTGTTTGATTTATCCCTGTGTGCTTGGTACCATTATGGTATATAGTAAAGTCTCATTGTCTTTTGAAATTGTACATGAATGGATAGATGTGTAGATTCAAACCAAGGCTTGAGATATGACAACATTTAGAACAGACTGGAACACAAGAGAAGTAGAGATATGGAAATGGAGTTGTTCAGTAGGTATAAAGTGGTAAACTGACCATTAGGCTTGGAAAATATCCAGTCAACAAATTTGAGCACAACTCAGAATTGTGTGCCTTGAGGCAGCTGTCTGAGTGAATATTAAGGGCATCTCCAGAGATAAGGGTCTTGTAGTGTTTTTTAAGTGTATCTGGAAGAGGCTCATGGATCTCTAGCTGACAAAGTTTCATCTCAACAGAATCTCTAATTACTAAAAACAAAAACCACATCTCAAAAATATGTAGCATTGAAGGGTAATCAGATTTCTTTTTCAATGTTGGCTGTAGTGAACTCTAAACAACAACAACAAAAAAGCAAAAAGCAAAGCATGTTCAAGCTGCAAACCACAACCCTTGAACAGCTTTGGATCTAAAACACCTGGGAGTGGCACCTTGGATCCCACTCCTTCTAGAGGAATACCTGGCTCAGTCTTGATGTTGGGGTGAGGAAACTGGATATGCCAGGAGTGGATGCTGAGCTAAGCCATACTGGGACTTTGGAACCTCCTGTCCTAGCTGGGGAGGAGATGGGGAGAAGTGGAGAAGAGAGAGTGACTGGAGGGGGTGGGAGGGGAAAGAGACCTTGAATATGGACATACATGGATAGAAAATGTGACTTTATTCTTATAAAAAAAAGAAAGAGGGGAAAGAAAAGAAAAAGAACCTAGAAACAATCTAGTTGCCCCTCAGCTAGGAATGGATCAACAAGCTGTGGAACATCTACACAATGGAGTACTACTCAGCAGTAAGAAACAATGATATTCTATAATTTTCAGGCAAGTGGATGGATTTGGAGAATATCCTTCTTAGCGAGATTTCACAATCCCAGAAAAATAAGCAGGGGATGTAATCACTCATTAGTGGGCTTTAAACAAAAAGCAAAGCATGTTCAAGCTGCAAACACAAACACTGAACAGCTTGGGATCTGAAGTACCTTGAACTAGCACTTTGGAGCCCATTCCTTCCAGAGGAACACTTGAGCCAGTCTTGATGTGGGGATGAGGAAAGTGGATTTGCCTGGAGTTGATGCTGAACTAAGCCACCTTGGGACCTTGGGACCTACTGTCCTTGCCGGGGAGGAGAAAGGAGATGGGGAGAAGAGTGACTTGTAGGGGCAGGAGGGGAAGGGCATTTGAACAAGGGGATACATGGATAAAAAAATGAGACTTTATTAATAATAAAAAGAAGAAAAAATAAATTACTGAATACTTGTAAATTAAAAAACAACAGACATTATATGCATAGCTTAAATAATTATTATCCTCAATGGGGTACCCATTCAACATCAGTCTTGATAATGTTATGCTTTATTTGTTTAGTGGGTTATTTCTTATTTTCTCTCAAATATTCAGTATCTCCTATCACTTCGATTATACCACTATGGTATAGTTGATGTGTTCTTCTAACTACCTGACTCAAAAAAAGCAGCAAGTGTAAACACTGGAGAATAAATTAATTCAGGGACACATTTAACTGTACATGACTATTTGATGAATTAAACAGATTGATATATACAGAGTAAAAATATATTAGTACCTGACAAAAAGTGATATTGTCTTGAAAATCGTGTGGTGGTTTGAATAGGAATGTCCTCCTTTCCCCAGACTCAAGTGTTTGAATGCTTGGGCAAATGGAATGGCCCTATTAGGAGGTGTGACCTTGTTGGAGGAAGTGTGTCAGTATGGAAAAAGGCTTTGGGGTCTTGTACAATCATGCTACACCCTCATATCATTCATGTGATGTGTGTTACAGTTTCCATCTGATGCCTGTGCATGAAAATTTAGAACTCTTAGATACCTCTCTAGCACCATGTTTGCTTGCATGCCACCACACTTCTTTACATGACAATAATGGACTAAACCTCTGAAACTGTAAGCCAGCACAAATTAAATGTTTTTCTTTATAAGAGTTGCCATGGTCCTGGTGTCTTTTCACAGCAATAAAAACTCTAACTAAGACAAATGGATAAGATTTTTAATTAGTATCATTATTTGCTTTTATGAGTGATCACCAACAGTTTAAACTATATCTCTGTGCCTATACATAAATATAGGCTTATTTCATGTTGCTGCATAGTATTACATTCTGCATAGGTAAGACCAGTTTATATCCATTCATAATAATAATATATATCCTTATATTATTTCATCTTATTTATTATGTTAGATTTATTTTGTTTTGACAAGAAGTGATGCTCCAACTAAACAACACCCATCACTAATTTTTCATCCATTGTCACTTAGTGTAGTAAAATTATTAATTATTTTTTCTTATAGCTTACTTTGTGTTACTAGGATAGACTTTCATGAATATGGTACTTACTTTTGAATTTCAACTTTATTGATATGCAGTTGTGTATATTTATGAGGTATATTGTGATTATTTTATACATTTATAAAACATGCGATGGTGAAATGAAGCAATTAACATACCCATCGAAAAACTACAAATTCTTCTCTTGTAGCTTTTGAAGATCACAATAATTTGTGCTAACTTACTTATCATACTATAGACCTCTACAGCTTATATCTCCTACTTAAGTGTATTACAATGTCTATTAGCAGCAAATTTGTTTCTTCCTATTTCCTACTCTACTCTTTCTAGCTTTCAGTGAACTCTGCTCTTTCCTTCTATGAGATCAACTATTTTAGTTTCCACATATGATTTATAAAATATACTTAATATAATATCTATTATACTATGAAGGTCTAGGATTTGTCCTTTTTATAGCTAAATAATGCAGAAGTTAAGGGGTATAATTCTTCCTTTGGGTGAAAGATGTCCCATCATATTCCAGAGGAGCCTGTAGGCAAGGTGGTTTTTCTCTGATATTCCAGACTATTTTTATTCAATATATAACAAATAATAACAAGTTTTAGTTCATGTGTACTGCTTCATCTAATCATGAGTGGCTTTTTTTAATTCAATATCTTAGCTACTGTTAAATTGTTCTGTGGTAAATATAAATAAAGAGTATATGATGGTAAATATCCACTGGAAATGATGATTTTTATTTTCTTTGAAAATTTGCACAGAAGTGGAAATTCTGAAAAATACTTAAGGGAATTTTATATTAGAGGTGAAAGGACAATAACTACTACCAAAAAAACACACAGCTATAAAAAAAAAGATTCACCAATTGGGTTAAAAACAGTAAAACAGCAAAAAATACAACTAATACAGAAAACTCTTAAATTACAGAGATAAACAGCAAGAAACAATAAAGCAGAGGATATACCAAAAATGTCACAAAACTGAGCAAAAATTCCTGAACATTTTATTATTTATAATAAAGATATTGAATATCAATCAGTTACTCAAACTAAAAGATATAAACTGAATGAATATCAGAAAAAAAAAAGCCAACTGAATGCTGCCTGCCAGAAACTCATTTTAATAAGTAGAAAGGCTCACTCAAAATGAAATTATTAAAAACTAGTTTTCTCCATTATTTAGTAATATTATTTAGATCCCTTAATCTATGTATATATTTAAGTATACATAAAAATATGAATTTTTAGAAAAGAGCAGACCTACAAAGGATATGAATTGAGCATAGCATAAAAACATACAATAAGAGTAGGCACAAAACCTTATCTCAGGGCTGGGTAAGACAATGCAGAATGAGGAAAAGGGTCCCAACAGCAGATAGAAGAGTCAGAGACATCCAGACTTCTAATGTTAGGAGTCCCACAGAAAGGAGGGGGCCTAGCAGGAGTGAAGGGATGGGAAATTGTGGTTTAGACGAACTGTATGAGGGAATAATAAAAAATGCACAAGCAATATGTAAATAAAACACAGAAAGAATAAGAGTATAATTAAAGTTATAAATGTTATATAAATATAAATGAGAATGGCCTTCATATTTGCATCAATGATTTTAAATTGAAATATGATTAGTGTGTGAATTAAAAATAAAATCTTGCAATAAAATACTTCATAAAATCAGTCAAAATGTAAAAATTTAATTATTTATTAAATTAGATGAAATGTTTAAATATATGTATAATCTTTAAATTAGGTTAAACTTATTTATTTCTGTTTACTGTTGTTATGAGGAAACACCAAGCAAATTGGGGTGGAAAGGGTTTATTTGGCGTATACTCCCACAACTGTTCATTATTGAAGGAAGTCAGGGCAGAAACTCAAACAGGACAGGAACCTGGAGTCAGGAGTTACTGTGGAGGCTGTGGAGGAATGTTAATTACTGGTTTTCTTCCCTGGGCTTTCTCATTCTGCTTCCTTAGAATCCAGGATCACCAGTTCAAGAATGAGACCACCACCTCAAATGGGCTAGACTTCCTCCATAAATCTCTAATTAAGCAAATGGCTTACATCTTATGGAAGTGTCTTCTCACTTATGGTACCTTCTTTGTTGATAAATCTAGTTTGTATGTCAAATTGACATAGGACTGGTGAGTACAATCTTTTTAAACATGAATGTACCATAGAATCACCCAAATGCATTCCTTCTAGCTATTTGAAACATGTAGTACATTATTATTACTTCTGTACCCAAACCTTAATGTTAGCTAATAATTTAGCACTTACTACTCAACCTTGCCCCATACCTTTTTGCTGCCTATTCTCCACAGCCTTTGATTCCAACCATTCCTTTATATGCTCAAATTTTATGACAGCAACAACTCTGGATTCTGTATGTGGATGAGATCATGCAGTACTTTTTTTTTTCTGTGTTTAGATCATTTTATTTAACATAATGATGTCCAGTGCTAAGCACATTGTTGTAAAGGGCAGGGTTTCATTATAGTTTTAATGATTGAATATTATTTCATTGAATATTTATCCATTAGCTGTTTCTTTTTTATCCTTGGGATATTATGAATAGTGCTGCAATAAACATGAGCATGCAGATGTTTGTTTGGCAGAATGATTCATTTCCTTTGGCTTATACAGTATAATAGGATTGTTGGATCTATAGGAACTGTATTCCTAACTCTTTGAAGAACTTTTATGTGATTATTTTCATTGTGTCCATAGTTACTTCCATGGCTAGCAATGATGTGAAGTATTAATTTCCTGTTTTTGCTTTTGTTGCCTCTGCTTTTGGGGATTTATATTTAAAAATTAATTACACAGACCTGTGTTTTTAATTGGTTGTCTCTTTAGTGTCTTCTAGTATTTTTACACGTCTAGTCTTATATTTGTTAATAAACCTTGACTTACTTTTTGCAATATTTCAGAGGTAGTTGTTTTGTTTTACTTTGCTTTATACTGAAAACCAATATTTCCCATGATTTATTGGAAAGGCCATATTCTATATATTTTATATCTTTAAAACTCTTTTGGAAAAAGTTGTCAGTAGATGCATAAATGTGCTTTTGAAGGTTTTATTTGGTTTCATTGGCTCGTGTAGATGTATTTATGACAGCACTATGACATTTTGATTTGTAGAACCATGTATTTGGTTTGTTTTGGTGTGTGTGTGTGTGTGTGTGTATGTCCCAGACAAAATAATGCTGTATAGATGCTTTTTTCCTTTGAGATTATCTTTGCTTTGTTTTTCATGATTTTATATGAATTTGAGAATCTTTTTCTAATTTTGTGCATACACTGAGATAATAAGTTTATGCTCTTGACTCCAATGATGTGCTATATCACATTTATTGATATATATGTATATAGCCATCTTTGTATACTGGAAATGGATTCTGCTATTCATTGTGGTTCATTATTACTATATTGTTTAATTTGATTGCTTCTATTTTGTTGAAGACTTTTTATATCTATGCTCATCAAGGATATTGACCTTTAGATTTTGTATGTATGTGCATGTGTGAAAGAAAGATTGGTTTTATATATTTCAGGTTAATGCTGACTATATAGAATAAATTTAAATAAAGGAAATATATTCAATATTTTTTTTCTTTATTATTTTTTTTAAATTCATTTCCTTGTTTTAATTGGTTCTCTGGGAACTTCACATCATACACTCCAATACCACTCATCTCCCAGTCACACTGTCTGCCTCTTGTAATGTTCCTCCCCAAAGGAAAGCTAAAAAAGAATAAACATAAAAAATATACAATAATTTTTAAAATAGAGGAAAAATACTTTGTTTCTCAATCTTTCCTGCTTCCCCATGTATCCTGGTTCATCTTTGTAGCACTGGGAGCTTTAATGTGTCATGCAATATACTCTTTTTTTAAAAAATACCATTGCTTACAAATGTATACTGTGTAATGAGTTGTTGGTCAGGCTTAAGACCTCTGGCTTCAACGTTCTCCCCAATACCCTACTGTTGACTCAAGTCATGGAGACCATATGGCTATGGTTCTTCTGGATCAGTATCTTAAATAATTCAGTAGATCATCGATGGGGGTAGATGTTGGGGCCTGCCAACTCCAAGACATGCATATGCCATGTGACTCTTCTTGGAGGGTGAGAAGAAGCCACAGGCCAATTCAGTGCCCATGAAAACAAAGCAACATCAATGACAAAAAAGCTCTCCAAAATAATATTTCTTAAGAATAAATGACACTTAAGTCTTTTAAAAATACATAGCAGAGCCCAACAATGAAGCCATGAGTTTCTGGGCTCATTTTTCCCCCAATGAAAGTATTTTTATTACCAAATCAATATAGTCTTACTCACTGTTGCTTTACTTAAATGTCCTCAATTCCTGTAAGATTTGATTTAGGTAGTATGTTCAAATTTTTTTCCCATTTTTTTCTAGATTCTAAAATTTGTAGGCTGGTTTATGTTACGAAAAATTTCTTATAATTCTGTAATCAGTTGTAATGTCTCCCTTTCATTTTTTATACATTATTGTGCTTATTTAGGTTATCTCTCTTTTATTCTTTGTGAATCCAGTTAATAATTTGCCAACTTTGTCTTTTTAAGGAATAAAAGTAAAGTGATGGAATGGGATGTTTCATGTAAATAAAGCCCAGAAGACAGCAGCAACAGCTACACCTCATTTTAGTGTTCTTTTTATTGTGTTTGAGTTTCTATGTCATTTATTTATACTTTTCATTTATACTTTTCTGCCCCGACCAGCAGCAGGACTTCAACACGGGAGACTACCTATGAGAGAGAATGAAGGGAAGGGAGATGCAAAGGAAGGCAGCAGGTCAAATGGGATTCTGAGCGAGCTGCAGTTTTATTACGATTCTGTACATACTTATATAGTTCCAAAGCAGAATATGGGGAGGGGGTAGTCATCAAACACCTGCAGGAAGCTGACCAGGGGAAGCAGGACATTGGCAAGGTGACTGGTCTTGTTTTAGGGGAGGGTTGCTAGGTATCCTAGCTGTAGAATGTTCTTGTTATTCTATTCTTTAGAGTTACCTTAGAGGGCTGCTAAGTAACCTAGTCACAGAATGTTCCTGTTATTCTATTCTTTATAGTTACTTCTTAGTTACTGTTAAGCAAACCAGAACATCTATTTTACTTTGGGAGAACATCTACTTTTCTCAGGGTCGTGCTGGCTCAGTGGTTGGTTTCTCAGTAAGTTCCCATGGTAGCCTTTAGCTAGAGGCCTAGAGGCTCAAGCCAGGGTCTTGGTCCCTGACACTTTTCTACTTTCTGGAAGCTTTGAGTATACTTGTCTAAAAGTTACAGAAAATTTGCAAATATAGTACAGTCTCCATGTACGCTGCATCCTATAGCTAGTATATGATATTAGGATGGTGTATTTTTCACAAATGATGAGCTGTATGGATTTCATGCTGCTAATCTCACTCCATCTTTTTACCTCTCATTAATGTTTGGTACTATCCTTTCATTGTCCCCTAATAGCAAATTGTATTTAGTTTTCATATTTGTTAATCTCCCCTCAACTATGGCACAACTTTGCTTGCTTTGGACAAACCTAATACATTTGAAGAGTATGGTCAGGTATTTTGGAAGGTCATCAACATCTTGAAGGTTTCTTATGCTCTATTGCAGTTTATAATCAACAGGAACAACCCTGAGGATTTAGTGTCATTGCCATGGCCTCCTTGCTAGAGTTCTTGGTATCAGCATCACTTTACTGAAGATAGTGAAAGCTCATCTGTCTGTTGCTGTATAGTATTTGCTGGGCTTTGGGACCTAAATTACTTCTTCCTTTTTTCTATACTGCTGTTGACTTGAATAAGTACACACCGAACAGGAAATAATCATTAGTTTTGTGAGGAACATTATCCACATAAATTAGCTGAAACTTCTCTGTATGGTAGGTTTGGTTCTTGCTTGTTTGTTTACTTTATTCATTTATTAATTTAGTTAATAATGATTCATTCATTTAGTTAATATTTATATTGTTATGAATTCATGGATTTTTACTTTATTCTTTGTATTATAATCTAAAGCTACTTATTTATTTTTGTATTCTTCAAATCATTCCAAGTTTGAACATTGTGATCTCTTTACTTGGCTCCTGTGTTCCTTCAACATATTCCCAATACCGTGTACTTGTGAATTAACAGAACTCTGTATTATTCACCCTCTTGCCCTCATTTCACACACTTTATACTATAAGCTTTCATTGTGTCCTATTCCAGTTATAGAGTCAGCCATTCTATAAGAATCTCTTCTGTACAGAGGGCCCAATTAAAGAACACAGTCTGGATTTGGGATCTTCTCTCTTCTATTGACATTATTATCAATCTCTAACTTACTATACATTGTTGATTATAGTGTTTTCTCCATACTCTATCATCTCACTTTAAAACAGTGATTAAGGGAACTCTATAATCTAGTGTTTATTTCCTAGTTAGCTTAATCACAGTGTTTATGTGAAGTAGGTTAAGAGTTGTTAACTCTTACCACTAGCCCAATCAGAAAATGGTTCTTGTGTTCTCAGTCTTAGGAATCCTAGTTATTTCCTGACAGGTTTAGCTATTTGGTCTACTCCCTTATAACAACTCATTTTGAGTAAATGTTGTACATCTTTCTACAGATAGATACATTTGGACAGTTTAAATTCTTTCAGAGAAAAAGATATGTACATATAATAATATATATATATATATACATGAAGTAGGAGGAAATATTTCTGTATGGATTTTTGTGTGGACATTGCATCTACTTTTAAAGTTGAAATTGATATACATTTTTACTTTCTCATTCTATCACCTGTTTTGTACAAAATGTATATCAACTTCATAAGATAATAGGATAGCTTCATATTTTCTGAACTTAAAATGCTAGTTCAAGAATGAACCTTTTATTTTTTAAAGTTTTAACAGAATTCATTTAGAAAGTATCTATGATGTAATTTAAGGGTAAAAGTTTTGGTTGCCATCTCATTTTTTTTTTAAAAATTGACACATCAAAACTTCAAATCTTTCATGTATCAGTTTTATCATGTTACATTCCTCATGTTATGAGAGTAAACAATCACGTTTTGATTGGACCCAAGGCCTACTCTGTAACCTAGACCCTATCCATGCTTAAAACTGCTAAAGTGGCCAAGAGCCTGATAAATCATGAGCTCCAAGGGAAAAACCACCACTATCATTCTACTAAGGGAGCATAGCAATAAAATGTCTCCTAATGGCATCCAGTTATATCCATGGAGGAGAGCATAACTCAACCAGTCCTTGTCTGAGAAGTTTCTTCTTTCAAGAGAAGGGAATTAAAGTAGAAATCCACAACAGAACAATGTGCAAAGAGTGAGAGATTCTGGAGTATTCAGCCCTACATGGTATGTCTTTATCTACTCTTTCCCCTCAAGGCTCAGGGATATGTATGAAAGAGTAGATAAGAACCAGAGGTGGTTAATGACTCCAAGGAAAGAGTGTTTTTCAGAACACAACTTGTTCACATGCAGACACTGACATTATGCACATGATCAGAATAATTTAAAAGCAGATAAAATTCCAGCACTGAGAAAGGAAAGTAGAAACAAAATCCTGCCTCTAACCAAGGAAATAACTGCAACTGATACTTGTCTGTCATGGTCAGTGTTCCATTGCTGTGAAGAGACATTATAACCATGGAAACTTTTATTTATTTATTTTTAAAACATTTAATTAGGGTTTGCTTATAGTTGTAGAGTTCATTATTACCATGGTGAGGAATGTAGTGACAGGCAGACAGGCCCTGTGTTGTTGAGCTAGTAGAGAGTTTACATTAGGATTTCAAGGCAGCAGGGAGAGAGAAACACCTAACCAGGCTTGGGCTTCTGAAAACTCCAAGTAAAGACCCAATGACACACTTCCTCCAACAAGGCCACATCCATTAATCCTTCTCAAGTAGTGCCACTCCTTGATGGCTAAGCATTCAAATATGTGAGCCTGTGGGGGCATTCCTATTCAAACCATGACACTGTCAAAGGAAAATTATTTTTCTCCAAGGAGCATCACTGGGTTGATCAGCCATACTCTAGGACAGGGACACACAAAGGCCAACACAAAATGGATTGCATATTTTTTTTGTCTTCTGACTGTGCTTTTTTTGTCTTGTTGAATGGTTTTGATCTAATTTTTTTGTTTGTTTTATTTTGTTGAACAGAAAGACAAAGAGAAAAGACTTGAAGTTTAAAATGAAAAATTATGAATTATATTTTAAGTTAATGCCCTTGTTGAAGATTTAGCTTGTATGTCTATATTCTTTCTTATTCATTTTTTTTACAATGATAGATTATGATTTACTTTTATCTATCAATTCTATTTCCACTGTATCTTGTACATATTGTTTCCTTCCTTAATTTATTGTGTTTAGTCAGATTCTATTTTGGAGCTTTTACAATCACATTACCATTTACTGCTTGTTTGCAGTCTTCTTATTCAAAGAATGCTTTGTTTTGTAAATATTGTTTTTCATTGTCATGCAGATCTCAATTTTAATATTTTTCTGTTTTAATTTAATTCATGCATTAGTCAGTGTTATTTCTTTAATTTTTAAAAATACTTATTAACTTTACATTATGTATGTGTGTTTTGACTACATGTTTGTGTACCACATTTGTTCCTGATATTCATGAAAGTCTTCAGAAGACATGGTATCTCTTGGGACTGGAGTTACAGATGTACAGAGGGGTTATGTTGGTAAGTTGTAAATATTTGTCCCTCTTACTGGTTTAATAAAAAGCTAATTGGCCAGAGGCAGACAGGAAGTATGGACAGGGCTACTAGGCTAAAAAAACTCTGGGAACATCTTAGAGCAGAGCAGAGAAGTTGCAGAGATGCCAGGAGATGCAGAGAAAGAAATTGAAATGCTGCTGAGAAAAGGTACCAAGGCACATGGCTAAAAAACATGGGTTAGTTTAAAAATTGGGAGCTAGCAAGTTATATGCCTGGACCCTAGGTCAATCAGCGTAAAAATAATGTAAGCGTCTGTGTGTCTCTGTGGGTCTGACAGTACACAGGGTCAGGTTCTAAAGTCAGGGCTAGAAACCTCATACAACACTGAAACTAAACCTGGGTGAACAAGTGCTCTTAACTGCTGAGCAATCTCTCTAGCTCCTTACTAGTACTATTTCAATTATTAAACACTGGGATTTAAATGTATTTTTTGTGATTTATTTGTTATGGTGTAGCAATTACAAAAAATAATTTGCATAAACTTCTGTTTTTCTTAAGAATGTAATATATGACTCAATTTTGTGTGCCAACCATGCTTTAAAGGGAAGGTAATCTTTATCTAATTAATAAAAAGCTTTCGTGCTACATTAGCCAATAATAGTTCAAATTATCTCCAGTATTCACATTTTGTCAACATGATTTCTCTGTTTCTGTGATAAAATCATTAATATTTATTATTAACATTTAAATTCTATCTGTTTATATGATATAATAGTTGCTTTTCATAATATAAAGGTATATTATTAGGTAATATGTTATATATTACTAGGTTGCAATTAATTTTATAATCATTTTTATTGTTTTCTTTTTTCCTTTTTTAATTATGAATAAAGTCTCATTTTTTTTTATCCATGTATCCCCTTGGTCAAACTCTCTTCCCCATCTCACCCTTCCCAGTCACTCTCTTTTCTTCCCATCTTCTTATCTCCTCCTCAGCAAGGGCAGGAGGTCCCAAGGTCCCAAGGAGGCTTAGTTTAGCATCCACTCCATGCAGATTTGCTTTCCTCACCCTAACATCAAGACTGGGTCAGGTGTTCCTCTGGAGGGAATGTGCTCCAAGGTGTCAGTCCAAGGTGTTTCAGATTCCAAGCTGTTCAATGTTTGTGGTTTGCAGCTTGGACATGCTTAGCTTTTTCTGTTTAAAGTCCACTAATGAGTGAGTACATCCCATGCTTATCTTTCTAGGTTTGAGATACCTCACTCAGTAGGATATTCTCCAAATCCATCCATTTGCTTGCCAATTTTAGGATATCATTTTTTCTTACTGCTGATTAGTACTCCATTGTGTAGATGTACCACAGTTTGTTAATCCATTCTTCACTTGAGGGGCATCTAGGTTGTTTCCAGGTTCTTGCTATTATGAATAATGCTGCTATGAACATAGTTGAGCTAATGCCTTTAAAGTGTGAATGTGCATCTTTAGGATATATGCCCAGTAGTGGCATTGCTAAACAATTTATTTTAAAATTTATATTTTGGGGTCTACAGATACAGTTCAGTGTTTAAAAGCACTTGATACTCTTGCAGAGTACATGGGTTTGGTTTTTAGAGCCCATATGACAATTTAGACCTGTCTGTGACTTAAGTTCCAAGGTACATATGCACATACAAAATTCTATACACATAATAAAATTACAAACATCTATGCACATAACAATATGAATAAATAAATGTTAAAATAAATAGATAATACTATCTTATATTATGAAATGTGATGTTGCAGTTTTTGTTGTTTCATAGTTTTTGCTTGGTATATACTCTATTTACTGTTATCCATTTTATTTCTCTTCAATCTAAATATTTTATCAATTCATTATTGGTGGATTAAAAACAATTCTGGGAATATCTAAAGCACTGAAACTTCTTTATAGTAAACTATATTGCATGGGCTTTTAATATAATTGCATGTTCTGTTTTGTAAATTTGGGAAATGTTCATACTATATAAAAGGATTAACAGGTTGGATGCATATTTTGTTTCAAAACATTTTTCTTAAAGAAAAATATTTAATTATTCTGTTATTCACTGTATCTTTTGAAAAAAATATATTGATTTCACTATTCTAAATTTTATGAATCACTTAATTCTCTGGACTTACAGGCACTAAACAATATATCTTGAACTGACCTCTCTTATGATTTTTAATACAAAGTTTAGTAGAGAAAATCATTTTTCAATGTTCTTCAAGCACATGTTCCCTTTATTTCATTTATCTTTTGTAAGTAATATTAAATGTAGTCTCTTCTACATTTTCCCCTCAACTTTTAGTTGTTTTTTTCCTTTTCCTTCCTCTCTCTCTTTCTCTCTCTCTTTCTTTTCCTTTCCTTCTTTCTCTTTTAACTCACTTGGGGCTTGCCAATCAGCTCCCCAATAAATGCAGAGGACATTATTCTTATTTATAAATGCCTGGTCTTGGCTTGGCTTGTTTATAGCCAGCTTAGATTATACCATTTCTCTTTAACTATATTTTGCTTTTGGGCTTTTAACCTTTCTTTGCTCTGTATCTCTCTCTTCTTACTTTTTGGCTGGCTGTGTGACTGTGTGGCTAGCCTCTGGCATTCTTCTCTCCTTTCCCTTTGCTGAATCCTCCCTCTTCTCTAGATTTCTCCCCTTATTTGTTCTTTCTCTCTGGCAGTCTCACCTGTCTTTCTCCTGCCTAGCTATTGGCCATTCAGCTCTTTATTGTATCAATCAGATGTTTTAGGCAGACAAAGTAACACAGCTTTAAACACAGTTAAACAAATGTAGCTTAAAAGAATGAAACATATCTTTGCATCATTCAACAAATTTTCCATAGTATAAATGAATGCAACATATTTTAAACTAATGTTTTACAACAATTTGTTTTTACGTGAACTTTTGCATAATTTTTGTAGTGATCTTTGAAACTTTTTCTCTCAAAGCACTTAGTATTCTCTCCACTGCACTTATTATATATAGCAATACTACTTTAAAAAAATATTATATATTTATTTTTTGTGCTTTTTTTCTTTACTAATAATGAAGTCTTTTTTATCTATGTATCCCCTTGTTCCCCCTCCCTTCCCTCCTCCCAATCCCTTTAAAGTCAGCGTTCAACCTCCCCCCTTCCCATCCCCCCATTCCCTGCCCCCAAGGGCAAGAAGTCCCATGGTGGGTCAGCTCAGCATGACACATCCACTCCAGGCAAGTCCGATCTCCTCATTCTGATATCAAGACTGGGTTAGGTGTTCCTCTTAAAGGAATGGTCTCCAAGGTACCAGCCCATGGATAGAAACACAGTCTGATCCCACCCCTCTAGGCTCCACGTACTGCCCATGGCAAATGACAGTTGTCTATCCTTAGAGGGATTTGCTTTTTTTCCTGATGGTTCCTCACCGGACCACCCAAAGCCTCTTGATACACAGCTAACTAAGAGCAGACTAAGAGCTAAAAGCCAACTAAGAACCGACTTAGAACAACCCTTGCAACAATCAGAGACACACAGCTCCTTGGCCTACAGCCAACTAATAGCTGACTAAGAATAGCTTCTTCAATAACTGGAGACATATAGCCTCCAAGCCCACAACTAAGAGCCAACCAAGAGCTGACTAAGAGTGAACTAAGGAAGCAATGGGCAGATGCCAGAGCAAGAATACCACCAATATAAAGATCTGTGGAGAGCTGTGTGTAGCTACGCCTTAAAGATGGCTCTGGTTTCTCTCCTCCACCTTCCACATGGTGAGTGCTCTCAGTGACAAACATTCCCATATATGGCTAGGCTGAGGATCTGGCTTGCTTCAGCGTACCGTACCTGGACCTATCAGTAGTGCCCACATGGTATACTGGGGTTGGCTGCCCAGAGGCTATTTAGGCTGCGGGTGGGTTTTTCCCGGAAGCAGAGAGAGGAGAGAGAGAGAGCGAGAGAGAGAGAGAGAGAGAGAGAGAGAGAGAGAGAGAGAGAGAGAGAAAGAGAGAGAAGATATAGCAAGTCAGTCAGTCCCCATCATAAGTAAGTCAGAAGTCAGAATTCAAGGTTCCTGAATAAAACTGCTGAAAGAAGAGCCTGGGTGTCGCCTCTTCCTTGTGGGATGAGGTTGCGTGCAACAAAGATCAACAAGACACCACCAGAGGAAGCTGATGGTTCTACAACATCAAGACTTGAGCATTTCAATGAAGAGGAAACAGAAGAAATAACCTTAGAAGCAATACTGTTTTTTGTAACTAGTAAATAAAAGTAACTTTTTGTAATACTTGCTTATTCTTTATTTTTCTTTCATCATTTTCTCTATACTGTCAACTTTCTTACTGTAGATAATAAATTTTAACTAATGCCTTATTTATTTTAGATGTCATTTTATATTTTGTTATTTTTTGATATCTATTTTCTTTTCTTTGTTGTCTCATCATTTCCCTTATAAAACTCATTTATTTGGAGTGACTTGTTGCTTTGGTATGTACCTACAACAAGGGTGGTGTCTGAACCCCTGACTATGTTTCTCAAATAGACTGTTTCGGGAATAGTAGTGGAAGATTCTCTACTCCAAAACTGTAACCTTTAGAGCTAGAAAAACAGCTTCATAATTCCCTAATGGAGGCGCTAAACTTTCTGGCCTGGAACTCTTCCCATTATAAGTCTCCTAAAAACTGCTGTTTTCTGCTGGCTGTAATCCTCTGATACCCAGGACAAGGGTTATAGTAAGGAAGCAAAGAAAAAAAAAGAGAGGCTCTTGAATTAAAAGGGTAAAACAGAGGGGGAACATTTATAAGTCAGAATGATCTGATCCATGCTACCAGTGGCAAAGGGATAGGATTATCCCTGTGTGTTGTCTTTAGCTATAACTACTGTTCTAAAATTAATTTTGTAGTCTCTTGCTGGGTTCTGAGACTTCCATCTTTTCTTCTTTGATTTCTTCCTTCCTTTCTTTCTTTCTTTTTTCTTTCTCTCTCCCTCTATCTCTTTTTCCTACCCCATCTTCTACTATTTACTAATCTATCATGTATCTAGCCTTATCTATTTCTTATTATAATAATTTACCATTCTATCATGCATCTAGACTTATCTATTTATCTTTGTTGCCATGTACCAGTCCTCTTTAAATTAAAACATCCAGGAGAAAACCTCCTTAAGCCTCCAAAAGCTAATGAAACTTTTAAGGCTTAGGAAAACAACAACTCACAGTCTCAGACCTTTTCCCTAGGTTATATAAATAATGACTACAGGTATAGTTGTGCAGGGATCTCTAGAGATGTTTTGAGTGGTTTCCCATGCAGAAGTGGACTTTCCAGTGATGCAGCTGGTGTTGAGTTGCCAAGGCTACTATAAGTGACCTCTCATTTACATGTTTGTATTTTTTTTAACTCTAATAAGCTCCATTGCTTACCAAGTTACCCTTGAGTGAAATAATTTCTATGATCTTTAGTGATGCCCTATCTGGGCTAAATATATATATTTTTCAAGTCTCCCTAGGAAAAAAATCACACAATATTTATATGCATGTACCTACCTATCTATAGTTAGAAGATTCTGTCTTGCCAACAACTTCCAAATACTCAGAAACCACTTCTGAATAATTGACTCAGGGGCTTAATACTAACTGCTGGGTCAGTAGCTCAAGCATATTTCTAACTATCTCTTACACTTAAATTAACCCATTATTCTTATCTATGTTTAGCCTTATGTTTTGATATCTTTTCTCAGTCCAGCATTCTTATTTTGCTTCCTCTGTATTTAGCTGGTAATTGTTTCTCTGCCTTTTTTCTTCCAAAAATTATTCTTGTCAGATTGACTTGCCTATACTTGCTTCCTGGATACTGGCCAATTAGCATTTCAATAAATTACTACAAGTCACAAATTTTTCACAGCTCCCCCCCTTTTAAAAAAAAACCTGAACCCTATATTTATGTTCTTTGTTTAGCTTTTTTCCTGACCATTATCCATAGCAACTATAGCCAATACTCTAAAGAAGACAGGCATCCATAATCTATTTTTTTTAGGGGGGGAATGTGAGTGTAGTTCTCGAAACTACTTCCTGATGATTTGGGGCACTGATAATCTTATGAAGATGCAAAGAAAATTTAAAATTATGAGCCAGTCCTGAGTGGAGTAGTCTGTGAGACTGGATCACCTGAGCGAGACACTTGAAGTTGTTTGGGATGTAAAAATCAGAAGAAACTGCAAAAGAGGTGCTCTGAAATGGTAAATCATCTGGGGCATTTGTTTTCATTGGAAATTTTTCAGAGGATCTTTCTTGATCAAGTCTTATTTGCTTTAATCTAGAATGAATCCACTGCCTCTCATTTTCTATGGGAAAAAAAAGCAAAATTTCTTTTCCAAAGTAATATATCTTTTGACTGAAATTTTGAGGTCAAGATATTTTTAAGATTGGTTGGTTTAATCAAGCAGCATTTATAATCAAATGTCTCTTAGTTTCTCTGTACTAAAAAACTCAAAGACTGCACAATAACATAAAGTACCTAGACTATGTATATTTCATCATTATGTGGCTTTTTAAAATTCTATTTCTTGTTTATGGACTTTCTCTATTCTTTCTATTTAGAGTGTTTTTTGGCTGAATCTGTCTTTACTGTATATCTATCTCTTCCTAACCATATTAGTGTTTAATTTGCTAAACAGGCATGGGTAGGTTAAAGTGGCAACTATGGGTGTTGGCTTCTCCCCATTCCTTGGCTTCCTGAGAGTCTAGCTTCCTGTCAGTGGTACTGGCTGACACCATATTTATTGACATAACTCTGCAAAATTTCTAGGTCCATGTGACAAACACCAAGAAGCATGCCACTGAATGCTCACAAATGCCATTGAAGTGTTTGGTAGTAGAGCTTCTTAAAAGAGCAGCTTGGGTTTTTTTTTTGTTTGTTTGTTTGTTTTGTTTTGTTTTCTGCTAATGCTGCTGGCTGAGTTAGAAAGCCATTTTTTAAAGAAGCTGCACTTCTGCTTACCTCTAGCAAACAGAGCTTAACTTAGAAAATGCTCCTACCAAGAGGCTGTGCTGGACTCTGTTCTTTTGTGTCTAGAATTCCTTTTTAAGTTTTCTCAGGCTTTATGTGATTGTACATGCACCAAATTGGAGCACCATTTGTAGTCAGAACTTTCTGTCCTACCAACAACTTTCAAATACCCAGCAGCCACTTTCCAAATAATTGACTCTGAGATTTAATATAGTAGTAAATATTGGGCCAGTAACTCAACCATATTACTAACTAACTCATACACTTAAGTTAACCTATAACTCTTACCTATGTTTTGTCATGTGGCTTCATAGCTTTTCTCAGTCCTACAGTCTTATCTTGCCTCCTCTGCATCTGGATGGTGACTGTTTCTCTGTCTTTCCTCTTGACAGAATTCTCCTAGTCTGGTTGCCCTGCCTATACTTGCTGCCAGAATATTTACCAATCAGCATTTTATTAAATCAATATAAGTGGCCAAATCTTTACACTGTGCAATATCATTATCCCACAGAACCTATCTACACATTTATCTATCTAATTTGATAAAGGAAGATCCAAAATACTTTTATTTTCAAACTCCTACGAATTCTGGCTAGAATACTAAGTATTCAAAAACTTTTACTGTGTATTAATTTTAGAGATTAGACATACTAATTAAACATAAGACTTAAACATGATAATATAATTCCATGGTCGTGTCAGCTTAAAAAAACTTTCTTACATGTAGTAAAAGAGTAATTGTAGTCTTTTTTATAAGAGAAGAAAGCAGTTGACTTACTGTATTTCTTGCTGCCAAATGACTGCTTTAATAAAATATGAAAAACATATTGGAAAGGAGGTTTTAGGAGCAAATGCTACTTTGAAAGCAGGTTCTGGATAGCATGCCTCCCCCTGGTGAGTACACTCACTTAGTTCCCAGTGAAGCCCTGGCTTCCACAGCAACAGGAGAAATGTGGAAACTGTTTGTAAGAATGTAGCTGTTTATTTCTTTTATTTACTCTGGGTTGTCTTTCCTAATCATAGAGAAACCCCTGTTTGATTAATGAGAGATTTCTGGCTCTATTTCAGGATCTGGCTGCAGTGCATTTACTATTTGATATCTGAGATATGTACAACATGTTCACAGTGAATTCTCTAACTGCAAACAGTAGAGTTCAAATAAAGTCAATTAATTCACAGAGTGAATGGATTGAAGCCCAGAATCGCATGTCTGGTGGAGGCCTTTTTTATTTACTTGCCAAAAGATATCTGTTTATAAATGCAGTAAATGTAACTCGCTGATACTGATGGCAATTAAAACCTGATGTGATTTCCCCCCAGTGTTTTGGAAATCTGAATTAGAGCTTATGTTTTACATGAATTTAAAACACTCTATTAGTCACCTCTATGATTCCATGGTGTTCTTTCTGCTGTGAATTGTGCCTCAGTTTCCCTTCCTCACTCTTTCCCTTATGTGTACTACTTCCTCCACTTCCTATTTATTTTATTTTGCTCACATTTTCCTTCATGTTTGCTGAATGTCTATTCTTTCTTTTATCTTACTGATTTTCTCATTTCTTCTTTCATTTTTTTCCTTCTAACATGCCCTCTGCTTCTCTTAGCTGGGTTGCTGAAATGTCTTCTTTGCAAGTATAAAATTTAATACCCCTCTGTACAACTTAGGCACCTTATTCTCCTTGAACATCTATTCTCACAATCTCTTCATGGTGTGAATGATAGTGGCTCTCACCAGAGAGAGCTGATTGAATCCTGGTTCTCACCAAACTTTTTTAAAATACTTTGCTTCTGAACCTGTAACTAGTTATTTTTGTTGTTGTTGTTATTTCTTTAAGTCCTTTCTAGAATTATTATTTTCTTAGGTTTCTTGCCTAGTCAGTTTTTCCCCAAATCATTGTCCTTTTGTTTTCAGTGCCAACATCTCACTTCTCCTACACCTTTGTTTTGTTTGGGGGCTTTTGGGTGATAGGTCTTACCCTATAAATCAGGCTGTTCTAACTTGTTCCTTCGTTCACCTCTTGAGTGATGACATTATAATTGTGCCATCTACTGCAGCCTTAAACATCACAGTTGATTCTCATCTTTGTACCTTTTGTCACAATCTTCTTTCACTAATGTCAGCTCTTCTTATTATTTCCTATGCCCCCTGAATTGTAGACAGATATGCTTAATGCCCTCATCACAATTTGCTACCATTCTGGATGACTGATGTTAATGGACCTAAGTCCCCATAACATAAAATTGGTATCTTCCTCAGTGCTATTGTGAGCTTTCATAGCATTGCCAAACTTTCTTCAATAATAATGATAATTTTGCAAAGAAAGCTTAACTCGGGGATTCCTCATTCTATATCTTCTTTTAATGAATTCTCACACATCCTTCTTGGAGAATCACTGATGTCCCATTTTATAGATGAGGTGACTGACAGTAATGTTAACCAACTGAAAAGGTAAAAACATCTGATTTAGGAAGAGAAAAGGAACATTCAAAGTTAACTGTTAGATTTATTGGAGAAACTGACTTAAATAGTCCCAAGCTATACTAATAAACTCAAACCCCAGAAATCTGCTTTATAAAAGAGAGCTTTGCTCCTATCCTGATTTTGTGATCAGGGCTCACAGGAATTTCACTGGTGTGCAGATCCATGGGACCAAGCTCCATCTACTACAGAGGCCACCAAAGCAACACCAGCTCCTTCAGTTTCTATCCTTAGACACAGGTTCCTTGGTAACATTCATAGGATAGGAAATCCCCCAAGACCATGGAAGAGCTAGATGATAAGCAGTGAGAAGGTTAAATTCCATTGCAAGTGCTTTGGCCAAAGTAAAAGTGCTCAGAGCAAGCAGTCCAGGGAGGCTAGGACAAGACCGAGATTTAATTTCGGTACCATGTTCTTTTCTAGGCTAGGAGTAGCAGTTAGGAGAGAGAAGTATTTAAGCAACCTATATGGAATCTTAAAAGTCCAAGTGTTAAATGGCTGCTCGTAAGTGACTTTGGCTGAATTCTTTGTAGAGTTCTTAATTCATCAGTTTTATCAGCTGAATGTATTTACTAATCTCAAATCCAGCTAATTTTGTTCCTGTGTACTGGTGCAGTGCTTGTGATTTTTACCAATGCTTCCTCATCTCGGGATCTGAGTTTCAAGTTTGGCATCTTTCTTAGATTTCTGGATTTTGGCTCTGTGTTGCTTTGGCTCATGTTACTATTTCCTAGTAGGTGATGTATTCTTTTGTTAATTTATTTTTTTTAAAAAAAGACATAGAATCTCATTTTATTTCCTCTTCTCAGGCTTCTAAATAGATTATATTATGTTATGTACCTGTAAGAGTCATGTTTCAGATAAAGACACAAAGATTTAGGGAAATTAAACAATTTCTCCTAAATTAGTACAGCTTCTACACAAAAAGATCTTGGAGTTAGACCAAGCCTCTCTGACCTCTGAGCATGCTTTCATGCTGTCTTCTGGTTTCTCTATTTTACTAGACTCTGTTTCCAGATGAAACAGTTGTTTTACACACACAAAATTATTTTTTCCCTTTTATCACTGCCTGCCTGATTCCTGCTGTCCAGGGCCCTTTATGTTCTGATGGAGTCTTGCATGTGAAGGATGGCATGCATTCATCCTTCACTTTATGTGGTGACTAGTGAGAGCTTTGTAGACTTGGAAACTGAAATTGAAGGGCAAATTCTGTTCAAAATAGTTTTAGTCATTCTTAGATTGTTATTAATTACTAAGCTAATTGGATATAAGTTTATCAAATACTGTCATTGATGTGAATTTTAACAGTATTTAAGATATTTAGTTTTTCTATCTGCTGCCAATATGAGAAAAATCTAAGAGAAATGTTGTCTGTTCTTAAGTTTCATTGCTAAAACCAAAATTGTTATTTCTCAGATTTTCATATTATGTAGATTATTAAAGAAAAGAGACTGGACAAGCAGAAAGTACTGAGATAGCCCTCTAGGAAAGCAATACTTGCCCAGGAATGGGGCTTCATTAGAACAGGGGAGAAAGATGATCACCTCATACTGCTGAGGCTGAAAGCATATGGGTATAAACTCCATGAGGGGCA